>JABXNX010003518.1:0-29677 GCA_014843695.1 Archivesica marissinica | reverse complement strand
GTATATGTAGTCCCAATTGTTACCATTGTATATGTAGTCCCAATGGTTACCAATGTATATGTAGTCCCAATGTATATGTAGTCCCAAATGTTACCAATGTATATGTAGTCCCAATGGTTACCAATGTATATGTAGTCCCAATGTATATGTAGTCCCAATGGTTACCAATGTATATGTAGTCCCAATGGTTACCAATGTATATGTAGTCCCAATGGTTACCAATGTATATGTAGTCCCAATGGTTACCAATGTATATGTAGTCCCAATGGTTACCAATGTATATGTAGTTCCAATGGTTACCAATGTATATGTAGTCCCAATGGTTACTAATGTATATGTAGTACCAATGTATAGTTCAATGGTACCAATGTATATGTAGTCCCAATGTATATGTAGTACCAATGGTTACCAATGTATATGTAGTCCCAATGGTTACCAATGTATATGTAGTCCCAATGTATATGTAGTCCCAATGGTTACCAATGTATATGTAGTCCCAATGTATATGTAGTCTCAATGTATATGTAGTCCCAATGGTTACCAATATATATGTAGTCCCAATGGTTACCAATGTATATGTAGTTCCAATGGTTACCAATGTATATGTAGTCCCAATGGTTACCAATGTATATGTAGTCCCAATGGTTACCAATGTATATGTAGTTCCAATGGTTACCAATGTATATGTAGTCCCAATGTATATGTAGTCCCAATGGTTTCTCAATGTATATGTAGTCCCAATGGTTACTCAATGTATATGTAGTCCCAATGGTTACCAATGTATATGTAGTCCCAATGGTTACCAATGTATATGTAGTCCCAATGGTTACTATGTATATGTAGTCCCAATGGTTACCAATGTATATGTAGTCCCAATGGTTACCAATGTATATGTAGTTCCAATGGTTACCAATGTATATATAGTCCCAATGGTTACCATTGTATATGTAGTCCCAATGTATATGTAGTCCCAATGGTTACCAATGTATATGTAGTCCCAATGGTTACCAATGTATATGTAGTCCCAATGGTTACCAATGTATATGTAGTACCAATGTATATGTAGTCCCAATGGTTACCAATGTATATGTAGTCCCAATGGTTACCAATGTATATGTAGTCCCAATGGTTATTACCAATGTATATGTAGTCCCAATGGTTACCATTGTATATGTAGTCCCAATGTATATTTAGTCCCAATGGTTACCATTGTATATGTAGTCCCAATGTATATGTAGTCCCAATGGTTACCATTGTATATGTAGTCCCAATGGTTACCAATGTATATGTAGTACCAATGTATATGTAGTCCCAATGGTTACCAATGTATATGTAGTCCCAATGGTTACCAATGTATATGTAGTCCCAATGGTTACCAATGTATATGTAGTCCCAATGTATATGTAGTCCCAATGGTTACCAATGTATATGTAGTCCCAATGGTTACCAATGTATATGTAGTACCAATGTATATGTAGTCCCAATGGTAGCCAATGTATATGTAGTCCCAATGTATATGTAGTCCCAATGTATATGTAGTCCCAATGTATATGTAGTACCAATGTATATGTAGTCCCAATGGTTACCAATGTATATGTAGTACCAATGTATATGTAGTCCCAATGGTTACCAATGTATATGTAGTCCCAATGGTTATGTTATGTATCCCAATGGTTACCAATGTATATGTAGTCCATGTATATGTAGTCCCAATGGTTACCAATGTATATGTAGTCCCAATGGTTACCAATGTATATGTAGTCCCAATGTTATGTAGTCCCAATGGTTTGTGTTGGTTACCAATGTATATGTAGTCACCATGTATATGTAGTCCCAATGGTACCAATGTATATGTAGTCCAATGGTTACCAATGTATATGTAGTCCCAATGGTTACCAATGTATATGTAGTCCCAATGGTTACCAATGTATATGTAGTCCCAATGGTTACCAATGTATATGTAGTCCCAATGGTTACCAATGTATATGTAGTTCCAATGGTTACCAATGTATATGTAGTACCAATGGTTACTAATGTATATGTAGTACCAATGTATATGTAGTCCCAATGGTTACCAATGTATATGTAGTCCCAATGTATATGTAGTACCAATGGTTACCAATGTATATGTAGTCCCAATGGTTACCAATGTATATGTAGTCCCAATGTATATGTAGTCCCAATGGTTACCAATGTATATGTAGTCCCAATGTTTAGTTCCAATGTATATGTAGTCCCAATGGTTACCAATGTATATGTAGTCCCAATGGTTACCAATGTATATGTAGTCCCAATGGTTACCAATGTATATGTAGTCCCAATGGTTACCAATGTATATGTAGTCCCAATGGTTACCAATGTATATGTAGTCCCAATGGTTACCAATGTATATGTAGTCCCAATGTATATGTAGTCCAATGGTTTCCAATGTATATGTAGTCCCAATGGTTACCAATGTATATGTAGTCCCAATGGTTACCATTGTATATGTAGTCCCAATGGTTACCAATGTATATGTAGTCCCAATGGTTACCAATGTATATGTAGTCCCAATGTATATGTAGTCCCAATGGTTACCAATGTATATGTAGTCCCAATGGTTACCAATGTATATGTAGTCCCAATGGTTACCAGTATATGTGTCCATTGTATATGTAGTCCCAATGGTTATCAATGTATAGGTAGTACCAATGTATATGTAATCCCAATGGTTACCAATGTATATGTAGTACCAATGTATATGTAGTCCCAATGGTTACCAATGTATATGTAGTCCCAATGGTTACAAATGTATATGTAGTTCCAATGTATATATAGTCCCAATGGTTACCAATGTATATGTAGTCTCAATGTATATGTAGTACCAATGTATATGTAGTCCCTATGGTTACCAATGTATATGTAGTCCCAATGGTTACCAATGTATATGTAGTACCAATGTATGTGTAGTCCCAATGGTTACCAATGTATATGTAGTCCCAATGGTTCCAATGTATATGTAGTCCCAATGGTTACCAATGTATATGCCGTCCCAATGGTTACCAATGTATATGTAGTCCCAATGGTTACCAATGTATGTGTAGTCCCAATGGTTACCATTGTATATGTAGTCCCAATGGTTACCATTGTATATGTAGTCCCAATGGTTACCAATGTATATGTAGTCCCAATGGTTACCAATGTATATGTAGTCCCAATGGTTACCATTGTATATGTAGTCCCAATGGTTACCATTGTATATGTAGTCCCAATGGTTACCAATGTATATGTAGTCCCAATGGTTACCAATGTATATGTAGTCCCAATGTATATGTAGTCCCAATGGTTACCATTGTATATGTAGTCCCAATGGTTACCAATGTATATGTAGTCCCAATGGTTACCAATGTATATGTAGTCCCAATGGTTACCAATGTATATAGTCCCAATGTATGTAGTCCCAATGGTTACCAATGTATATGTAGTCCCAATGGTTACCAATGTATATGTAGTCCCAATGTATATGTAGTCCCAATGGTTACCAATGTATATGTAGTCCCAATGGTTACCAATGTATATGTAGTCCCATTGTATATGTAGTCCCAATGGTTACCAATGTATATGTAGTCCCAATGGTTACCAATGTATATGTAGTCCCAATGGTTACCAATGTATATGTAGTCCCAATGGTTACCATTGTATATGTAGTCCCAATGTATATGTAGTCCCAATGGTTACCAATGTATATGTAGTCCCAATGGTTACCAATGTATATGTAGTCCCAATGGTTACCAATGTATATGTAGTCCCAATGGTTACCAATGTATATGTAGTCCCAATGGTTACCAATGTATATGTAGTCCCAATGGTTACCAATGTATATGTAGTCCCAATGGTTACCAATGTATATGTAGTCCCAATGGTTACCAATGTATATGTAGTCCCAATGGTTACCAATGTATATGTAGTCCCAATGGTTACCAATGTATATGTAGTCCCAATGGTTACCAATGTATATGTAGTCCCAATGGTTACCAATGTATATGTAGTCCCAATGGTTACTAATGTATATGTAGTACCAATGTATATGTAGTACCAATGGTTACCAATGTATATGTAGTCCCAATGGTTACCAATGTATATGTAGTCCCAATGGTTACCAATGTATATGTAGTCCCAATGGTTACCAATGTATATGTAGTACCAATGGTTACCAATGTATATGTAGTCCCAATGGTACCAATGTATATGTAGTCCCAATGGTTACCAATGTATATGTAGTCCCAATGGTTACCAATGTATATGTAGTCCCAATGGTTACCAATGTATATGTAGTTCCAATGGTTACTAATGTATATGTAGTACCAATGTATATGTAGTCCCAATGGTTACCAATGTATATGTAGTCCCAATGGTTACCAATGTATATGTAGTCCCAATGTATATGTAGTACCAATGGTTACCAATGTATATGTAGTCCCAATGGTTACCAATGTATATGTAGTCCCATTGTATATGTAGTCCCAATGGTTACCAATGTATATGTAGTCCCAATGGTTACCAATGTATATGTAGTCCCAATGGTTACCAATGTATATGTAGTCCCAATGGTTACCAATGTATATGTAGTCCCAATGGTTACCAATGTATATGTAGTCCCAATGGTTACCAATGTATATGTAGTCCCAATGTATATGTAGTACCAATGGTTACCAATGTATATGTAGTCCCAATGTATATGTAGTACCAATGTTACCAATGTATATGTAGTACCAATGTATATGTAGTACCAATGGTTACCAATGTATATGTAGTCCCAATGGTTACCAATGTATATGTAGTACCAATGGTTACCAATGTATATGTAGTACCAATGTATATGTAGTACCAATGGTTACCAATGTATATTTAGTCCCAATGGTTACCAATGTATATGTAGTCCCAATGGTTACTAATGTATATGTAGTCCCAATGTATATGTAGTACCAATGGTTACCAATGTATATGTAGTCCCAATGTATATGTAGTCACAATGTTTACCAATGTATATGTAGTTCCAATGTATATGTAGTCCCAATGGTTACCAATGTATATGTAGTCCCAATGGTTACCAATGTATATGTAGTACCAATATATATGTAGTCCCAATGTATATGTAGTTCCAATATATATGTAATCCCAATGGTTACCAATGTATATGTAGTCCCAATGTGGTGTAGTCCCAATGTATATGTAGTCCCAATGTATATGTTGTCCCAATGTATATGTAGTCCCAATGTATATGTTGTCACAATGTATATGCAGTCCCAATGTATATGTAGTCCCAATGTATAGGTAGTCCCAATGGTTACCAATGTATATGTAGTCCCAATGTATATGTAGTTCCAATGTATATGTAGTCCCAATGTATGTGTAGTCCCAATGTATATGTAGTCCCAATGTATATGTAGTCCCAATGTATATGTAGTCCCAATGATTACCAATATATATGTAGTCCCAATGGTTACCAATGTATATGTAGTTCCAATGGTTACCAATGTATATGTAGTCCCAATGTACCAATGTATATGTAATCCCAATGGTACCAATGTATATGTAGTTCCAGGTTACCAATGTATATGTAGTCCCATGTATATGTAGTCCCAATGGTTTCTCAATGTATATGTAGTCCCAATGGTTACTAATGTATATGTAGTCCCAATGGTTACCAATGTATAGTAGTCCCAATGTTTATGTAGTCCCAATTATATGTAGTCCCAATGGTTACCAATGTATATGTAGTCCCAATGGTTACCAATGTATATGTAGTCCCAATGGTTACCAATGTATATGTAGTCCCAATGGTTACCAATGTATATGTAGTCCCAATGGTTACCAATGTATATGTAGTCCCAATGGTTACCAATGTATATGTAGTCCCAATGGTTACCAATGTATATGTAGTCCCAATGGTTACCAATGTATATGTAGTCCAATGGTTACCAATGTATATGTAGTCCCAATGGTTACCAATGTATATGTAGTCCCAATGGTTACCAATGTATATGTAGTCCCAATGGTTACCAATGTATATGTAGTCCCAATGGTTACCAATGTATATGTAGTCCCAATGGTTACCAATGTATATGTAGTCCCAATGGTTACCAATGTATATGTAGTCCCAATGGTTACCAATGTATATGTTCCCAATGGTTACCAATGTATATGTAGTTTCCAATGGTTACCTATGTATTGTATCCCAGTATATGTAGTACCAATGGTTACCAATGTATATGTAGTCCCAATGTATATGTAGTCCCAATGTATATGTAGTCACAATGGTTACCAATGTATATGTAGTACCAATGTATATGTAGTTGCAATGGTTACCAATGTATATGTAGTCCCAATGGTTACCAATGTATATGTAGTACCAATATATATGTAGTCCCAATGTATATGTAGTTCCAATATATATGTAATCCCAATGGTTACCAATGTATATGTAGTCCCAATGTGTTGTAGTCCCAATGTATATGTAGTCCCAATGTATATGTTGTCCCAATGTATGTGTAGTCCCAATGTATATGTTGTCACAATGTATATGCAGTCCCAATGTATATGTAGTCCCAATGTATAGGTAGTCCCAATGGTTACCAATGTATAGGTAGTCCCAATGTATATGTAGTCCCAATGTATATGTAGTCCCAATGTATAGTGTCCCAGTGTATATGTAGTCCCAATGTATATGTAGTCCCAATGTATATGTAGTCCCAATGTATATGTAGTCCCAATGTATATGTAGTCCCAATGATTACCAATATATATGTAGTCCCAATGGTTACCAATGTATATGTAGTTCCAATGGTTACCAATGTATATGTAGTCCCAATGGTTACCAATGTATATGTAGTCCCAATGGTTACCAATGTATATGTAGTTCCAATGGTTACCAATGTATATGTAGTCCCAATGTATATGTAGTCCCAATGGTTTCTCAATGTATATGTAGTCCCAATGGTTACTCAATGTATATGTAGTCCCAATGGTTACCAATGTATATGTAGTCCCAATGGTTACCAATGTATATGTAGTCCCAATGGTTACTAATGTATATGTAGTCCCAATGGTTACCAATGTATATGTAGTCCCAATGGTTACCAATGTATATGTAGTTCCAATGGTTACCAATGTATATATAGTCCCAATGGTTACCATTGTATATGTAGTCCCAATGTATATCAATGTTACCAATGTATATGTAGTCCCAATGGTTACCAATGTATATGTAGTCCCAATGGTTACCAATGTATATGTAGTCCCAATGGTTACCAATGTATATGTAGTCCCAATGGTTACCAATGTATATGTAGTCCCAATGGTTACCAATGTATATGTAGTCCCAATGTATATGTAGTCCCAATGGTTACCAATGTATATGTAGTCCCAATGGTTACCAATGTATATGTAGTCCCAATGGTTACCAATGTATATGTAGTCCCAATGGTTACCAATGTATATGTAGTCCCAATGGTTACCAATGTATATGTAGTCCCAATGGTTACCAATGTATATGTAGTTCCAATGGTTACCAATGTTTATGTAGTTCCAATGGTTACTAATGTATATGTAGTACCAATGTATATGTAGTCCCAATGGTTACCAATGTATATGTAGTCCCATTGGTTACCAATGTATATGTAGTCCCAATGTATATGTAGTACCAATGGTTACCAATGTATATGTAGTCCCAATGGTTACCAATGTATATGTAGTCCCAATGGTTACCAATGTATATGTAGTCCCAATGGTTACCAATGTATATGTAGTCCCAATGTATATGTAGTCCCAATGGTTACCAATGTATATGTAGTCCCAATGGTTACCAATGTATATGTAGTCCCAATGTATATGTAGTCCAATGGTTACCAATGTATATGTAGTCCCAATGGTTACCAATGTATATGTAGTCCAATGGTTACCATTGTATATGTAGTCCAATGGTTCAATGTATATGTAGTCCCAATGGTTCCAATGTATATGTAGTCCAATGGTTACCAATGTATATGTAGTCCAATGGTTACCATGGTTTGTTTGTGTTTGGTTGTTTGTGTTGTATATGTAGTACCAATGGTTACCAATGTATATGTAGTCCCAATGGTTACCAATGTATATGTAGTCCCAATGTATATGTAGTCCCAATGGTTACCAATGTATATGTAGTCCCATTGTATATGTAGTCCCAATGGTTACCAATGTATATGTAGTCCCAATGGTTACCAATGTATATGTAGTCCCAATGGTTACCAATGTATATATAGTCCCAATGGTTACCATTGTATATTTAGTCCCAATGTATATGTAGTCCCAATGGTTACCAATGTATATGTAGTCCCAATGGTTACCAATGTATATGTAGTCCCGATGGTAACCAATGTATATGTAGTCCCAATGGCTACCAATGTATATGTAGTCCCAATGGTTACCAATGTATATGTAGTCCCAATGGTTACCAATGTATATGTAGTTCCAATGGTTACCAATGTTTATGTAGTTCCAATGGTTACTAATGTATATGTAGTACCAATGTATATGTTACCAATGGTTACCATGTATATGTAGTCCCATTGGTTACCAATGTATATGTAGTCCCATGTATATGTAGTACCAATGGTTACCAATGTATATGTAGTCCCAATGGTTACCAATGTATATGTAGTCCCAATGGTTACCAATGTATATGTAGTCCCATTGTATATGTAGTCCCAATGGTTACCAATGTATATGTAGTCCCAATGGTTACCAATGTATATGTAGTCCCAATGGTTACCAATGTATATGTAGTCCCAATGGTTACCATTGTATATGTAGTCCCAATGTATATGTAGTCCCAATGGTTACCATTGTATATGTAGTCCCAATGGTTATCAATGTATATGTAGTCCCAATGGCTACCAATGTATATGTAGTCCCAATGGTTACCAATGTATATGTAGTCCCAATGGTTACCAATGTATATGTAGTTCCAATGGTTACCAATGTTTATGTAGTTCCAATGGTTACTAATGTATATGTAGTACCAATGTATATGTAGTACCAATGGTTACCAATGTATATGTAGTCCCATTGGCTACCAATGTATATGTAGTCCCAATGTATATGTAGTACCAATGGTTACCAATGTATATGTAGTCCCAATGGTTACCAATGTATATGTAGTCCCAATGTATATGTAGTCCCAATGGTTACCAATGTATATGTAGTCCCATTGTATATGTAGTCCCAATGGTTACCAATGTATATGTAGTCCCAATGGTTACCAATGTATATGTAGTCCCAATGGTTACCAATGTATATGTAGTACCAATGGTTACCAATGTATATGTAGTCCCAATGGTTACCAATGTATATGTAGTTCCAATGGTTACCAATGTATATGTAGTCCCAATGGTTACCAATATATATGTAGTCCCAATGGTTACCAATGTATATGTAGTCCCAATGGTTACCAATGTATATGTAGTCCCAATGGTTACCAATGTATATGTAGTCCCAATGTATATGTAGTCCCAATGGTTACCAATTTATATATAGTCCCAATGGTTACCATTGTATATGAAGTCCCAATGGTTACCAATGTATATGTAGTCCCAATGGTTACCAATGTATATGTAGTACCAATGGTTACCAATGTATATGTAGTTCCAATGATTACCAATGTATATGTAGTCCCAATGGTTACCAATGTATATGTAGTCCCAATGGTTACCAATGTATATGTAGTACCATTGGTTACCAATGTATATGTAGTTCCAATCGTTACCAATATATATGTAGTCCCAATGGTTACCAATGTTTATGTAGTCCCAATGGTTACCAATGTATATATAGTCCCAATGGTTACCAATGTATATGTAGTTCCAATGGTTACCAATGTATATGTAGTCCCAATGGTTACCAATGTATATATAGTCCCAATGGTTACCAATGTATATATAGTCCCAATGGTTACCAATGTATATGTAGTCCCAATGGTTACCAATGTATATTTAGTCCCAATGGTTACCAATGTATATGTAGTACCAATGTATAGGTAGTACCAATGTATATGTAGTCCCAATGGTTACCAATGTATACGTAGTTCCAATGGTTACCAATGTATATGTAGTCCCAATGGCTACCAATGTATATGTAGTCCCAATGGTTACCAATATATATATAGTCCCAATGGTTACCAATGTATATGTAGTTCCAATGGTTACCAATGTATATGTAGTCCCAATGGTTACCAATGTATATGTAGTACCAATGTATATGTAGTCCCAATGGTTACCAATGTATATGTAATACCAATGGTTACCAATGTATATGTAGTCCCAATGGTTACCAATGTATATGTAGTACCAATGGTTACCAATGTATATGTAGTCCCAATGGCTACCAATGTATATAGTACCAATGTATATGTAGTCCCAATGGTTACCAATGTATATGTAGTCCAATGTATATGTAGTCCCAATGGTTACCAATGTATAGTAGTTCCAATGGTTACCAATGTATATGTAGTCCCAATGGTACCAATGTATATGTAGTCCCAATGGTTACCAATTATATTAGTCCCAATGGTTACCAATGTATATGTAGTTCCAATGGTTACCAATGTATATGTAGTCCCAATGGTTACCAATGTATATGTAGTCCAATGTTGTGTCCATGTTACCAATGTATATTAGTCCAATGGTTACCAATGTATATGTAGTCCAATGGTTACCAATGTATATGTAGTTGGTTACCAATGTATATTAGTCCCAATGGTTCATGTTATGTAGTCCAATGTATTGTAGTCCAATGGTTACCAATGTATATGTAGTACCAATGTATATGTAGTCCCAATGGTTACCAATGTATATGTAGTACCAATGGTTACCAATGTATATGTAGTCCCAATGGTTACCAATGTATATGTAGTACCAATGGCTACCAATGTATATGTAGTACCAATGTATATGTAGTCCCAATGGTTACCAATGTATATATAGTTCCAATGTATATGTAGTCCCAATGGTTACCAATGTATATGTAGTTCCAATGGTTACCAATGTATATGTAGTCCCAATGGTTACCAATGTATATGTAGTACCAATGTATATGTAGTCCCAATGGTTACCAATGTATATGTAGTTCCAATGTATATGTAGTCCCAATGGTTACCAAAGTATATGTAGTTCCAATGGTTATCAATGTATATGTAGTACCAATGTATTTGTAGTCCCAATAGTTACCAATGTATATGTAGTCCCAATGTATATGTAGTCCCAATGTATATGTAGTCCCAATGGTTAATACATGTATATGTAGTTCCAATGTATATGTAGTCCCAATGGTTACCAATGTATATATAGTCCCAATGGTTACCATTGTATATATAGTCCCAATGGTTACCAATGTGTATGTAGTCCCAATGGTTACCATTGTATATGTAGTCCCAATGTATATGTAGTCCCAATGGTTACCAATGTATATGTAGTCCCAATGGTTACCAATGTGTATGTAGTCCCAATGGTTACCATTGTATATGTAGTTCCAATGGTTACCATTGTATATGTAGTCCCAATGGTTACCAATGTATATGTAGTCCCATTGTAAATGTAGTCCCAATGGTTACCAATGTATATGTAGTCCCATTGTAAATGTAGTCCCAATGGTTACCATTGTATATGTAGTCCCAATGTATATGTAGTCCCAATGTATATGTAGTCCCAATGGTTACCAATGTATATGTAGTACCAATGTATATGTAGTCCCAATGGTTACCAATGTATATGTAGTCCCATTGTAAATGTAGTCCCAATGGTTACCAATGTATATATAGTACCAATGTATATGTAGTCCCAATAGTTACCAACGTATATGTAGTTCCAATGTATATGTAGTCCCAATGGTACCAACGTATATGTAGTTCCAATGTATATGTAGTCCCAATGGTGACCAATGTATATGTAGTCCCAATGGTTACCAATTTATATGTAGTCCCAATGGTTACCAATGTATATGTAGTCCCAATGTATATGTAGTCACAATGGTTACCAATGTATATGTAGTCCCAATGGTTACCAATGTATATGTAGTCCCAATGTATATGTAGTCCGATTGTATATGTATTTCCAATGGTTACCAATGTATATGTATTTCCAATGGTTACCATTGTATATGTAGTCCCAATGGTTACCAATGTATATGTAGTCCCAATGGTTACCAATGTATATGTAGTCCCAATGGTTACCATTGTATATGTAGTCCCAATGTATATGTAGTACCAATGGTTACCAATGTATATGTAGTCCCAATGGCTACCAATGTATATGTAGTTGCAATGTATATGTAGTCCCAATGGTTACCAATGTATATGTAGTTCCAATGTATATGTAGTCCCAATGGTTACCAATGTATATGTAGTTCCAATGGTTACCAATGTATATGTAGTCCCAATGGTTACCAATGTATATGTAGTACCAATGTATATGTAGTCCCAATGGTTACCAATGTATATGTAGTTCCAATGTATATGTAGTCCCAATGGTTACCAATGTATTTGTAGTTCCAATGGTTATCAATGTATATGTAGTCCCAATGGTTACCAATGTATATGTAGTACCAATGTATATGTAGTCCCAATGGTTACCAATGTACATGTAGTCCCAAAGTATATGTAGTCCCAATGTATATGTAGTCCCAATGGTTACCAATGTATATGTAGTTCCAATGGTTACCAATGTATATGTAGTCCCAATGGTTACCAATGTATATGTAGTCCCAATGGTTACCAATGTACATGTAGTTCCAATGGTTACCAATGTATATGTAGTCCCAATGGTTACCAATGTATATGTAGTCCCAATGGCTACCAATGTATATGTAGTCCCAATGGTTACCAATGTATTTGTAGTTTTAATGGTTACCAATGTATATGTAGTTCCAATGGTTACTAATGTATATGTAGTACCAATGTATATGTAGTACCACTGGTTACCAATGTATATGTAGTCCCAATGGTTACCAATGTATATGTTGTCCCAAGGTATATGTAGTACCAATGGTTACCAATGTATATGTAGTCCCAATGGTTACCAACGTATATGTTGTTCCAATGTATATGTAGTCCCAATGGTTACCAATGTATATGTAGTACCAATGTATATGTAGTCCCAATGGTTACCAACGTATATATAGTCCCAATGGTTACCATTGTATATATAGTCCAGATGGTTACCATTGTGTATGTAGTCCCAATCGTTACCATTGTATATGTAGTCCCAATGTATATGTAGTCCCAATGGTTACCAATGTATATGTAGTCCCAATGGTTACCAATGTGTATGTAGTCCCAATGGTTACCATTGTATATGTAGTCCCAATGGTTACCATTGTATATGTAGTCCAAATGTATATGTAGTCCCAATGTATATGTAGTCCCAATGATTACCAATGTATATGTAGTACCAATGTATATGTATTCCCAATGGTTACCAACGTATATGTAGTTCCAATGTATATGTAGTCCCAATGGTTACCAATGTATATGTAGTACCAATGTATATGTAGTCACAATGGTTACCAACGTATATGTAGTTCCAATGTATATGTAGTCCCAATGGTTACCAATGTATATGTAGTACCAATGTATATGTAGTCCCAATGGTTACCAACGAATATGTAGTTCCAATGTATATGTAGTCCCAATGGTTACCAATGTATATGTAGTACCAATGTATATGTAGTCCCAATGGTTACCAACGTATATGTAGTTCCAATGTATATGTAGTCCCAATGGTACCAACGTATATGTAGTTCCAATGTATATGTAGTCCCAATGGTGACCAATGTATATGTAGTCCCAATGGTTACCAATTTATATGTAGTCCCAATGGTTACCAATGTGTATGTAGTCCTAATGGTTACCAATGTATATGTAGTCCCAATGTATATGTAGTCCCATTGTATATGTATTTCCAATGGTTACCAAAGTATATGTATTTCCAATGGTTACCAATGTATATGTAGTCCCAATGGTTACCATTGTATATGTAATCCCAATGTATATGTAGTACCAATGGTTACCAATGTTTATGTAGTCCCAATGGTTACCAATGTATATGTACTTCCAATGTATATGTAGTCCCAATGGTTACCAATGTATATGTTGTTCCAATGGTTACCAATGTATATGTAGTCCCAATGGTTACCAATGTATATGTAGTACCAATGTATATGTACTCCCAATGGTTACCAATGTATATTTAGTTCCAATGTATATGTAGTCCCAATGGTTACCAATGTATTTGTAGTTCCAATGGTTATCAATGTATATGTAGTCCCAATGGTTACCAATGTATATGTAGTACCAATGTATACGTAGTCCCAATGGTTACCAATGTACATGTAGTCCCAAAGTATATGTAGTCCCAATGTATATGTAGTCCCAATGGTTACCAATGTATATGTAGTTCCAATGGTTACCAATGTATATGTAGTCCCAATGGTTACCAATGTACATGTAGTTCCAATGGTTACCAATGTATATGTAGTCCCAATGGTTACCAATTTATATGTAGTTCCAATGG
The DNA here is from genome assembly GCA_014843695.1 of Archivesica marissinica. NCBI lineage: Eukaryota > Metazoa > Mollusca > Bivalvia > Venerida > Vesicomyidae > Archivesica > Archivesica marissinica. The sequence goes on along the minus strand of JABXNX010003518.1, from coordinate 15,098 downwards.
TTACCAATGTATATGTAGTCCCAATGTATATGTAGTCCCAATGGTTACCAATGTATATGTAGTCCCAATGGTTACCAATGTATATGTAGTCCCAATGGTTACCAATGTATATGTAGTCCCAATGGTTACCAATGTATACGTAGTCCCAATAGCTACTAATGTATATGTAGTCAATTGTTACCAATATATATGTAGTCCCCATGGTTACCAATGTATATGTAGTTCCAATGGTTACCAATTTATATGTAGTTCCAATGGTTACTAATGTATATGTGGTACCAATGTATATGTAATACCAATGGTTACCAATGTATATGTAGTCACAATGGTTACCAATGTATATGTAGTCCAATGTATATGTAGTCCCAATGGTTACCAATGTATATGTAGTCCAATGTATATGTAGTCCCAATGGTTACCAATGTATATGTATTCCCAATGGTTACCAATGTATATGTAGTCCCAATGTATATGTAGTCCCAATGGTTACCAATGTATATGTAGTCCCAATGTATATGTAGTCCCAATGGTTACCAATGTATATGTAGTCCCAATGTATATGTAGTCCCAATGGTTACCAATGTATATGTAGTCCCAATGGATACCAATGTATATGTAGTCCCAATGGTTACCAATGTATATATAGTCCCAATGGTTACCATTGTATATGTAGTCCCAAAGTATATGTAGTCCCAATGGTTACCAATGTATATGTAGTCCCAATGGTTACCATTGTATATGTAGTCCCAATGGTTACCAATGTATATGTAGTCCCAATGGTTACCAATGTATATGTAGTCCCAATGGTTACCAATGTATATGTAGTCCCAATGGTTACCATTGTATATGTAGTTCCAATGGTTACCATTGTATATGTAGTCCCAATGGTTACCAATATATATGTAATCCCAATGGTTACCATTGTATATGTTGTCCCAATGTATATGTAGTCCCAATGGTTACCAATGTATATGTAGTTCCAATGTATATGTAGTCCCAATGGTTACCAATGTATATATAGTCCCAATGGTTACCATTGTATATATAGTCCCAATGGTTACCAATGTGTATGTAGTCCCAATGGTTACAATTGTATATGTAGTCCCAATGTATATGTAGTCCCATTGGTTACCAATGTATATGTAATCCCAATGTTTACCAATGTGTATGTAATCCCAATGGTTACCATTGTATATGTAGTTCCAATGGTTACCATTGTATATGTAGTCCCAATGGTTACCAATGTATATGTAGTCCCAATGGTTACCAATGTATATGTAGTCCCAATGGTTACCAATGTATATGTAGTCCCAATGGTTACCAATGTATATGTAGTCCCAATGGTAACCAATGTATATGTAGTCCCAATGGTTACCAATGTATATGTAGTCCCAATGGTTACCAATGTATATGTAGTCCCAATGTATATGTAGTCCCAATGGTTACCATTATATATGTAGTCCCAATGGTTACCAATGTATATGTAGACACAATGAATACGTAGTCCCAATTGTTACCATTGTATATGTAATCCCAATGGTTACCAATGTATATGTAGTCCCATTGGTTACCAATGTATATGTAGTCCCAATGGTTACCAATGTATATGTAGTCCCAATGGTTACCAATGTATATGTAGTCCCAATGGTTACCAATGTATATGTAGTCCCAATGGTTACCAATGTATATGTAGTCCTAATGTATATGTAGTCCCAATGGTTACCAATGTATATGTAGTCCCAATGGTTACCAATGTATATGTAGTCCCAATGCATATGTAGTCCCAATGGTTACCAATGTATATGTAGTCCCAATGGTTACGAATGTATATGTAGTCCCAATGGTTACCAATGTATATGTAGTCCCAATTGTTACCAATGTATATGTAGTACCAATGTATATGTAGTCCCAATGTTTACCAATGTATATGTAGTCCCAATGGTTCCAATGTACATGTAGTCCCAAAGGTTACCAATGTATATGTAGTACCAATGGTTACCATTGTATATGTAGTCCCAATGGTTACCAATGTATATGTAGTCCCAATGGTTACCAATGTATATGTAGTCCCAATGGTTACCAATGTATATGTAGTCCCAATGGTTACCATTGTATATGTAGTTCCAATGGTTACCATTGTATATGTATTCCCAATGGTTACCAATATATATGTAGTCCCAATGGTTACCATTGTATATGTTGTCCCAATGTATATGTAGTCCCAATGGTTACCAATGTATATGTAGTTCCAATGTATATGTAGTCCCAATGGTTACCAATGTATATATAGTCCCAATGGTTACCATTGTATATATAGTCCCAATGGCTACCAATGTGTATGTAGTCCCAATGGTTACCATTGTATATGTAGTCCCAATGTATATGTAGTCCCATTGGTTACCAATGTATATGTAATCCCAATGTTTACCAATGTGTATGTAATCCCAATGGTTACCATTGTATATTTAGTTCCAATGGTTACCATTGTATATGTAGTCCCAATGGTTACCAATGTATATGTAGTCCAATGGTTACCAATGTATATGTAGTCCCAATGGTTACCAATGTATATGTAGTCCCAATGGTTACCAATGTATATGTAGTCCCAATGGTAACCAATGTATATGTAGTCCCAATGGTTACCAATGTATATGTAGTCCCAATGGTTACCAATGTATATGTCGTCCCAATGTATATGTAGTCCCAATGGTTACCATTATATATGTAGTCCCAATGGTTACCAATGTATATGTAGACCCAATGAATACGTAGTCCCAATTGTTACCATTGTATATGTAATCCCAATGGTTACCAATGTATATGTAGTCCCATTGGTTACCAATGTATATGTAGTCCCAATGGTTACCAATGTATATGTAGTCCCAATGGATACCAATGTATATGTAGTCCCAATGGTTACCAATGTATATGTAGTCCCAATGTATATGTAGTCCCAATGGTTACCAATGTATATGTAGTCCTAATGTATATGTAGTCCCAATGGTTACCAATGTATATGTAGTCCCAATGGTTACCAATGTATATGTAGTCCCAATGGTTACCAATGTATATGTAGTCTCAATGGTTACCATTCTACATGTAGTCCCAATGGCTACCAATATATATGTAGTCCCAATGGTTACCAATGTATATGTAGTTCCAATGGTTACCATTGTATATGTAGTCCCAATGTATATGTAGTCCCAATGGTTACCAATGTATATGTAGTCCCAATGTATATGTAGTCCTATTGGTTACCATTGTATATATAGTCCCAATGGTTACCAATGTATATGTAGTTCCAATGGTTATCATTGTATATGTGGTCCCAATGGTTATCATTGTATAAGTAGTCCCAATGGTTACCAATGTATATGTAGTCCCAATGTATATGTAGTCCCATTGTATATGTAGTCCCAATGGTTACCAATGTATATGTAGTCCCAATGGTTACCAATGTATAGGTAGTACCAATGTATATGTAGTCCCAATGGTTACCAATGGATATGTAGTACCAATGTATATGTAGTCCCAATGGTTACCAATGTATATGTAGTCCCAATGGTTACCAATGTATATGTAGTTCCAATGTATATATAGTCCCAATGGTTACCAATGTATATGTAGTCTCATTGTATATGTAGTACCAATGTATATATAGTCCCAATGGTTACCATTGTATATGTAGTCCCGATGTATATGTAGTCCCAATGGTTACCAATGTATATGTAGTTCCAATGTATATATAGTCCCAATGGTTACCAATGTATATGTAGTCCCATTGTATATGTAGTACCAATGTATATATAGTCCCAATGGTTACCATTGTATATGTAGTCCCGATGTATATGTAGTCCCAATGGTTACCAATGTATATGTAGTTCCAATGTATATGTAGTCCCAATGGTTACCAATGTATATGTAGTCTCATTGTTGTTACCAATGTATATGTAGTCCCAATGGTTACCATTGTATATGTAGTCCCAATGGTTACCAATGTATATGTAGTCCCAATGGTTACCAATGTATATGTAGTCCCAATGGTTACCAATGTATATGTAGTCCCAATGTATATGTAGTCCCAATGGTTACCATTGTATATGTAGTCCCAATGGTTACCAATGTATATGTAGTCCCAATGTATACGTAGTCCCAATTGTTACCATTGTATATGTAGTCCCAATGGTTACCAATGTATATGTAGTCCCAATGGTTACCAATGTATATGTAGTCCCAATGGTTACCAATGTATATGTAGTCCCAATGGTTACCAATGTATATGTAGTCCCAATGGTTACCAATGTATATGTAGTCCCAATGTATATGTAGTCCCAATGGTTACCAATGTATATGTAGTCCCAATGTATATGTAGTCCCAATGGTTACCAATGTATATGTAGTCCCAATGTATATGTAGTCCCAATGTATATGTAGTCCCAATGGTTACCAATGTATATGTAGTCCCAATGGTTACCAATGTATATGTAGTCCCAATGGTTACCAATGTATATGTAGTCCCAATGGTTACCAATGTATATGTAGTCCCAATGTATATGTAGTCCCAATGGTTACCAATGTATATGTAGTCCCAATGTGTTCCCATTGTATATGTAGTCCCAATGGTTACCAATGTATATGTAGTCCCAATGGTTACCAATGTATATGTAGTCCCAATGGTTACCAATGTATATGTAGTCCCAATGGTTACCAATGTATATGTAGTCCCAATGGTTACCAATGTATATGTAGTCCCAATGGTTACCAATGTATATGTAGTCCCAATGGTTACCAATGTATATGTAGTCCCAATGGTTACCAATGTATATGTAGTCCCAATGGTTACCAATGTATATGTAGTCCCAATGGTTACCAATGTATATGTAGTCCCAATGGTTACCAATGTATATGTAGTCCCAATGGTTACCAATGTATATGTAGTCCCAATGGTTACCAATGTATATGTAGTCCCAATGGTTACCAATGTATATGTAGTCCCAATGGTTACCAATGTATATGTAGTCCCAATGGTTACCAATGTATATGTAGTCCCAATGGTTACCAATGTATATGTAGTCCCAATGGTTACCAATGTATATGTAGTCCCAATGTATATGTAGTCCCAATGGTTACCATTGTATATGTAGTCCCAATGGTTACCAATGTATATGTAGACCCAATGTATACGTAGTCCCAATTGTTACCATTGTATATGTAGTCCCAATGGTTACCAATGTATATGTAGTCCCAATGGTTACCAATGTATATGTAGTCCCAATGGTTACCAATGTATATGTAGTCCCAATGGTTACCAATGTATATGTAGTCCCAATGGTTACCAATGTATATGTAGTCCCAATGTATATGTAGTCCCAATGGTTACCAATGTATATGTAGTCCCAATGTATATGTAGTCCCAATGGTTACCAATGTATATGTAGTCCCAATGTATATGTAGTCCCAATGGTTACCAATGTATATGTAGTCCCAATGGTTACCAATGTATATGTAGTCCCAATGGTTACCAATGTATATGTAGTCCCAATGTATATGTAGTCCCAATGGTAACCAATGTATATGTAGTCCCAATGGTTACCAATGTATATGTAGTCCCAATGGTTACCAATGTATATGTAGTCCCAATGGTTACCAATGTATATGTAGTACCAATGTATATGTAGTCCCAATGGTTACCAATGTATATGTAGTCCCAATGGTTCCAATGTATATGTAGTCCCAATGGTTACCAATGTATATGTAGTACCAATGGTTACCAATGTATATGTAGTCCCAATGGTTACCAATGTATATGCAGTCCCAATGGTTACTAATGTATATGTAGTCCCAATGGTTACCAATGTATGTGTAGTCCCAATGGTTACCATTGTATATGTAGTCCCAATGGTTACCAATGTATATGTAGTCCCAATGGTTACCAATGTATATGTAGTCCCAATGGTTACCATTCTATATGTAGTCCCAATGGCTACCAATATATATGTAGTCCCAATGGTTACCAATGTATATGTAGTTCCAATGGTTACCATTGTATATGTAGTCCCAATGTATATGTAGTCCCAATGGTTACCAATGTATATGTAGTCCCAATGTATATGTAGTCCCATTGGTTACCATTGTATATATAGTCCCAATGGTTACCAATGTATATGTAGTTCCAATGGTTACCATTGTATATGTAGTCCCAATGGTTATCAATGTATATGTAGTCCCAATGGGTACCATTGTATATGTAGTCCCAATGGTTACCAATGTATATGTAGTCCCAATGTATATGTAGTCCCATTGTATATGTAGTCCCAATGGTTACCAATGTATATGTAGTCCCAATGGTTACCAATGTATATGTAGTCCCAATGGTTACCAATGTATAGGTAGTACCAATGTATATGTAGTCCCAATGGTTACCAATGTATATGTAGTACCAATGTATATGTAGTCCCAATGGTTACCAATGTATATGTAGTCCCAATGGTTACCAATGTATATGTAGTTCCAATGTATATATAGTCCCAATGGTTACCAATGTATATGTAGTCTCAATGTATATGTAGTACCAATGTATATGTAGTCCCAATGGTTACCAATGTATATGTAGTCCCAATGGTTACCAATGTATATGTAGTTCCAATGTATATATAGTCCCAATGGTTACCAATGTAAATGTAGTCCCAATGTATATGTAGTCCCATTGTATATGTAGTCCCAATGGTTACCATTGTATATGTAGTCCCGATGTATATGTAGTCCCAATGGTTACCAATGTATATGTAGTTCCAATGTATATGTAGTCCCAATGGTTACCAATGTATATATAGTCCCAATGGTTACCATTGTATATATAGTCCCAATGGTTACCAATGTATATGTAGTCCCAATGGTTACCATTGTATATGTAGTTCCAATGTATATGTAGTCCCAATGGTTACCATTGTATATGTAGTTACAATGTTTACCAATGTATATGTAGTTCCAATGGTTACCAATGTATATGTAGTCCCAATGGTTACCAATGTATATGTAGTCCCAATGGTTACCAATGTATATGTAGTCCCAATGGTTACCAATGTATATGTAGTCCCAATGGTTACCATTGTATATGTAGTCCCAATGGTAACCAATGTATATGTAGTCCCAATGGTTACCAATGTATATGTAGTCCCAATGGTTACCAATGTATATGTAGTACCAATGTATATGTAGTCCCAATGGTTACCAATGTATATGTAGTCCCAATGGTTACCAATGTATATGTAGTCCCAATGTATATGTAGTTCCAATGGTTACCATTGTATGTGTAGTCCCAATGGTTACCAATGTATATGTAGTCCCAATGTATACGTTGTCCCAATTGTTACCATTGTATATGTAGTCCCAATGGTTACCAATGTATATGTAGTCCCAATGGTTACCATTGTATATGTAGTCCCAATGTATATGTAGTCCCAATGTATATGTAGTCCCAATGGTTACCAATGTATATGTAGTCCCAATGGTTACCAATGTATATGTAGTCCCAATGGTTACCAATGTATATGTAATCCCAATGTATATGTAGTCCCAATTGTTACCAATGTATATGTAGTCCCAATGTATATGTAGTCCCATTGTATATGTATTTCCAATGGTTACCAATGTATATGTAGTCCCAATGGTTACCAATGTATATGTAGTCCCAATGGTTACCAATGTATATGCAGTCCCAATGGTTACCAATGTATGTGTAGTCCCAATGGTTACCAATGTATATGCAGTCCCAATGGTTACCAATGTATATGTAGTCCCAATGGTTACCAATGTATGTGTAGTCCCAATGGTTACCTTTGTATATGTAGTCCCAATGGTTACGAATGTATATGTACTCCCAATGGTTACCAATGTATATGTAGTCCCAATGGTTACCAATGTATATATAGTCCCAATGGTTACCATTGTATATTTAGTCCCAATGTATTTGTAGTCCCAATGGTTACCAATGTATATGTAGTCCCAATGGAATCAACACGAACACGCGTTAAAGTGAATCTAAGACTTCCATTTTCCATATCAAATTTAAAATCTTTGAATAATAAAGCGATATACAATACACTTTTGCAAAGAAAATCATCGAAACCATACTTGCAATCATACTGGGAGAATAAATTTGATCTCAAAATACCATGGAAACAATTGTACTCACAAATAAACATGTGTATTGATAACAGATATAAACAGTTTCGATACAAGCTAATTAATACCATTATTGCAAATTGTCATAACCTATATAAATGGCAAATAAACGAAAATCCAAACTGCAGCTTTTGTAAAGTACCAGACGATTTAGACCACTTCTTTATTGAATGTCATTTAATCAAACCATTTTGGAACAGATTGACGAATACATTTAAATCACTTGGGATTCAGAAAAATATACACAACTTAAAGAGTGTTGTGCTAGGATACAATTTTGACAATAGTAATTATTGGGAATTTAACATGATTTTGACCATATCGAGCTTTTGCATTTACAAGTCATTCTTCCTAAGTAATCAACGTTCAAATGAATTGAACATTGTTTATACATTTCTTCATGAAATGAGTACATTTAAAGACCATCTAAAATACAAGCGAAAATCGTTTGCATTGATAGACACATTCATAGAGAAGTTTTAGTATTCTTACCATTCAAAGTTCTGAGCTTATTTTAATACAATTAGATTATAAAGAAAACTACATGCTCATCTGATTCAATGTATAATTTTGTTTAAATGCTTAAGAGATTGCTTATAAGAGATTCGTTGTTTTATTGAAATTGTCACACTGTAATTATGTTGATAAATGTTGTTATGTAAATGTTGTTATAATCTAAATAAAAGAAGAAAAAAAAAACCAATGTATATGTAGTCCCAATGGTTACCATTGTATATGTAGTTCCAATGGTTACCATTGTATATGTAGTCCCAATGGTTACCAATGTATATGTAGTCGTCCAAATGGTTACCATTGTATATGTAGTCCCAATGTATATGTAGTCCCAATGGTTACCAATGTATATGTAGTTCCAATGGTTACCATTGTATATATAGTCCCAATGGTTACCAATGTGTATGTAGTCCCAATGGTTACCAATGTATATGTAGTTCCAATGTATATATAGTCCCAATTTATATGTAGTCCCATTGTATATGTAGTCCCAATGTATATGTAGTCCCAATGGTTACCAATGTATATATAGTCCCAATGGTTACCATTGTATATATAGTCCCAATGGTGACCAATGTATATGTAGTCCCAATGGTTACCATTGTATATGTAGTCCCAATATATATGTAGACCCAATGGTTACCATTGTATATGTAGTCCCAATGGTTACCAATGTATATGTAGTCCCAATGGTTACCATTGTATATGTAGTCCCAATGGTTACCAATGTATATGTAGTCCCAATGGTTACCAATGTATATGTAGTCCCAATGGTTACCAATGTATATGTAGTCCCAATGGTAACCAATGTATATATAGTCCCAATGGTTACCAATGTATATGTAGTCCCAATGGTTACCAATGTACATGTAGTCCCAATGTATATGTAGTCCCAATGGTTACCATTGTATATGTAGTCCCAATAGTTACCAATGTATATGTAGACCCAATGTATACGTAGTCCCAATTGTTACCATTGGATATGTAGTCCCAATGGTTACCAATGTATATGTAGTCCCAATGGTTACCAATGTATATGTAGTCCCAATGGTTACCATTGTATATGTAGTTCCAATGGTTACCATTGTATATGTAGTCACAATGGTTACCAATGTATATGTAGTCGTCCAAATGGTTACCATTGTATATGTAGTCCCAATGTATATGTAGTCCCAATGGTTACCAATGTATATGTAGTTCCAATGGTTACCATTGTATATATAGTCCCAATGGTTACCAATGTGTATGTAGTCCCAATGGTTACCAATGTATATGTAGTTCCAATGTATATATAGTCCCAATTTATATGTAGTCCCATTGTATATGTAGTCCCAATGTATATGTAGTCCCAATGGTTACCAATGTATATATAGTCCCAATGGTTACCATTGTATATATAGTCCCAATGGTGACCAATGTATATGTAGTCCCAATGGTTACCATTGTATATGTAGTCCCAATGGTTACCAATGTATATGTAGTCCCAATGGTTACCAATGTATATGTAGTCCAATGGTTACCAATGTATATGTAGTCCCATGGTTACCAATGTATATGTAGTCCCAATGGTTACCATTGTATATGTAGTCCCAATAGTTACCAATGTATATGTAGACCCAATGTAACGTAGTCCAATGTTACCATGGATATGTAGTCCCATGGTACCAATGTATAGTAGTCCCAATGGTTCCAATGTTTATGTAGTCCCAATGGTTACCAATGTATATGTAGTCCCAATGGTTACCAATGTATATGTAGTCCCAATGGTTACCAATGTATATGTAGTCCCAATGTAATGTAGTCCCAATGGTTACCAATGTATATGTAGTCCCAATGGTTACTAATGTTATGTAGTCCCAATGTATATGTAGTCCCAATGGTAACCAATGTATATGTAGTCCCAATGGTTCCAATGTATATGTAGTCCCAAAGGTTACCAATGTATATGTAGTACCAATGGTTACCAATGTATATGTAGTCCCAATGGTTACCAATGTATATGTAGTCCCAATGGTTACCAATGTATATGTAGTCCCAATGGTTACCAATGTATATGCAGTCCCAATGGTTACTAATGTATATGTAGTCCCAATGGTTACCAATGTATGTGTAGTCCTAATGGTTACCTTTGTATATGTAGTCCCAATGGTTACCAATATATATGTAGTCCCAATGGTTACCAATGTATATATAGTCCCTATGGTTACCATTGTATATGTAGTCCCAATGGTTACCAATGTATATGTAGTCCCAATGCTTACCATTGTATATGTAGTTCCAATGTATATGTAGTCCCAATGGTTACCATTGTATATGTAGTTACAATGTTACCAATGTATATGTAGTCCCAATGGTTACCAATGTATATGTAGTCCCAATGGTTACCATTGTATGTGTAGTCCCAATGGTTACCAATGTATATGTAGTCCCAATGGTTACCAATGTATATGTAGTCAATGGTTTGTATTGTAGTCCAATGGTTATGTATATGTGTCCCATGGTTACCATGTATATGTAGTCCCAATGGTTACGTTTGTTGTCCCAATTGTTACCATTGTATATGTAGTCCCAATGGTTACCAATGTATATGTAGTCCCAATGGTTACCAATGTATATGTAGTCCCAATGGTTACCAATGTATATGTAGTCCCAATGGTTACCAATGTATATGTAGTCCCAATGGTTACCAATGTATATGTAATCCCAATGTATATGTAGTCCCAATTGTTACCAATGTATATGTAGTCCCAATATATATGTAGTCCCATTGTATATGTATTTCCAATGGTTACCAATGTATATGTAGTCCCAATGGTTACCAATGTATATGTAGTCCCAATGGTTACCAATGTATATGTAGTCCCAATGGTTACCAATGTATATGTAGTACCAATGTATGTGTAGTCCCAATGGTTCCAATGTACATGTAGTCCCAATGGTTACCAATGTATATGTAGTACCAATGGTTACCAATGTATATGTAGTCCCAATGGTTACCAATGTATATGCAGTCCCAATGGTTACCAATGTATATGTAGTCCCAATGGTTACCAATGTATGTGTAGTCCCAATGGTTACCTTTGTATATGTAGTCCCAATGGTTACGAATGTATATGTACTCCCAATGGTTACCAATGTATATGTAGTCCCAATGGTTACCAATGTATATATAGTCCCAATGGTTACCATTGTATATTTAGTCCCAATGTATTTGTAGTCCCAATGGTTACCAATGTATATGTAGTCCCAATGGTTACCAATGTATATGCAGTCCCAATGGTTACCAATGTATATGTAGTCCCAATGGTTACCAATGTATGTGTAGTCCCAATGGTTACCATTGTATATGTAGTCCCAATGGTTACCATTGTATATGTAGTCCCAATGGTTACCAATGTATATGTAGTCCCAATGGTTACCAATGTATATGTAGTCCCAATGGTTACCATTGTATATGTAGTTCCAATGGTTACCATTGTATATGTAGTCCCAATGGTTACCAATGTATATGTAGTCCCAATGGTTACCATTGTATATGTAGTCCCAATGTATATGTAGTCCCAATGGTTACCAATGTATATGTAGTTCCAATGGTTACCATTGTATATATAGTCCCAATGGTTACCAATTTGTATGTAGTCCCAATGGTTACCAATGTATATGTAGTTCCAATGTATATATAGTCCCAATGTATATGTAGTCCCAATGTATATGTAGTCCCATTGTATATGTAGTCCCAATGTATATGTAGTCCCAATGGTTACCAATGTATATATAGTCCCAATGGTTATCATTGTATATATAGTCCCAATGGTTACCAATGTATATGTAGTCCCACTGGTTACCATTGTATATGTAGTCCCAATATATATTTAGACCCAATGGTTACCATTGTATATGTAGTCCCAATGGTTACCAATGTATATGTAGTCCCAATGGTAACCAATGTATATGTAGTCCCAATGGTTACCAATGTATATGTAGTCCCAATGGTTACGAATGTACATGTAGTCCCAATGTATATGTAGTCCCAATGGTTACCATTGTATATGTAGTCCCAATAGTGACCAATGTATATGTAGACCCAATGTATACGTAGTCCCAATTGTTACCATTGGATATGTAGTCCCAATGGTTACCAATGTATATGTAGTCCCAATGGTTACCAATGTATATGTAGTCCCAATGGTTACCAATGTATATGTAGTCCCAATGGTTACCAATGTATATGTAGTCCCATTTTGTGTCCCATGTTATTTACCAATGTATATGTAGTCCCAATGTATATGTAGTCCCAATGGTTACCAATGTATATGTAGTCCCAATGGTTACTAATGTATATGTAGTCCCAATGTATATGTAGTCCCAATGGTAACCAATGTATATGTAGTCCCAATGGTTACCAATGTATATGTAGTCCCAATGGTTACCAATGTATATGTAGTCCCAATGGTTACCAATGTATATGTAGTACCAATGTATATGTAGTCCCAATGGTAACCAATGTATATGTAGTCCCAATGGTTCCAATGTACATGTAGTCCCAAAGGTTACCAATGTATATGTAGTACCAATGGTTACCAATGTATATGTAGTCCCAATGGTTACCAATGTATATGTAGTCCCAATGGTTACCAATGTATATGTAGTCCCAATGGTTACCAATGTATGTGTAGTCCTAATGGTTACCTTTGTATATGTAGTCCCAATGGTTACCAATGTATATGTAGTCCCAATGGTTACCATTCTATATGTAGTCGCAATGGCTACCAATATATATGTAGTCCCAATGGTTACCAATGTTTATGTAGTTCCAATGGTTACCATTGTATATGTAGTCCCAATGTATATGTAGTCCCAATGGTTACCAATGTATATGTAGTCCCAATGTATATGTAGTCCCATTGGTTACCATTGTATATATAGTCCCAATGGTTACCAATGTATATGTAGTTCCAATGTTTACCATTGTATATGTAGTCCCAATGGTTATCAATGTATATGTAGTCCCAATGGGTACCAATGTATATGTAGTCCCAATGTATATGTAGTCCCAATGTATATGTAGTCCCATTGTATATGTAGTCCCAATGGTTACCATTGTATATATAGTCCCAATGGTTACCAATGTATAGGTAGTACCAATGTATATGTAGTCCCAATGGTTACCAATGTATATGTAGTACCAATGTATATGTAGTCCCAATGGTTACCAATGTATATGTAGTCCCAATGGTTACCAATGTATATGTAGTTCCAATGGTTACCAATGTATATGTAGTCCCAATGGTTACCAATGTATATGTAGTCTCAATGTATATGTAGTACCAATGTATATGTAGTCCCAATGGTTACCAATGTATATGTAGTCCCAATGGTTACCAATGTATATGTAGTCCCAATGTATATGTAGGCCCATTGTATATGTAGTCCCAATGGTTACCATTTTATACGTAGTCCCGATGTATATGTAGTCCCAATGGTTACCAATGTATATGTAGTTCCAATGTATATATAGTCCCAATGGTTACCAATGTATATGTAGTCCCAATGGTTACCAATGTATATGTAGTCCCAATGTATATGTAGTCCCAATGGTTACCATTGTATGTGTAGTCCCAATGATTACCAATGTATATGTAGTCCCAATGTATACGTTGTCCCAATTGTTACCATTGTATATGTAGTCCCAATGGTTACCAATGTATATGTAGTCCCAATGGTTACCAATGTATATGTAGTCCCAATGGTTACCAATGTATATGTAGTCCCAATGGTTACCAATGTATATGTAATCCCAATGTATATGTAGTCCCAATTGTTACCAATGTATATGTAGTCCCAATGTATATGTAGTCCCATTGTATATGTATTTCCAATGGTTACCAATGTATATGTAGTCCCAATGGTTACCAATGTATATGTAGTCCCAATGGTTACCAATGTATATGTAGTCCCAATGGTTACCAATGTATATGTAGTACCAATGTATGTGTAGTCCCAATGGTTACCAATGTATATGTAGTCCCAATGGTTCCAATGTACATGTAGTCCCAATGGTTACCAATGTATATGTAGTACCAATGGTTACCAATGTATATGTAGTCCCAATGGTTACCAATGTATATGTAGTCCCAATGGTTACCAATGTATATGTATTCCCAATGGATACCAATGTATATGCAGTCCCAATGGATACCAATGTATATGCAGTCCCAATGGATACCAATGTATATGTAGTCCCAATGGTTACCAATGTATGTGTAGTCCCAATGGTTACCTTTGTATATGTAGTCCCAATGGTTACGAATGTATATGTACTCCCAATGGTTACCAATGTATATGTAGTCCCAATGGTTACCAATGTATATATAGTCCCAATGGTTACCATTGTATATTTA
>JABXNX010003517.1:0-29733 GCA_014843695.1 Archivesica marissinica | reverse complement strand
TTTCACGTGTAGCATATCGTACATGTCACATACTTTCACATGTAGCATATCGTACATGTCACATACTTTCACGTGTAGCATATCTTACATGTCACATACTTTCACGTATAGCATATCGTACATGTCACATACTTTCACGTGTAGCATATCGTACATGTCACATACTTTCACGTGTAGCATATCGTACATGTTACGTACTTTCACATATAGCATATCGTACATGTCACATACTTTCACGTGTAACATATCGTACATGTCACATACTTTCACATATAGCATATCGTACATGTCACGTACTTTCACATATAGCATATCGTACGTGTCACATACTTTCACGTGTAACATATCGTACATGTAACATACTTTCACATATAGCATATCGTACATGTCACATACTTTCACGTGTAACATATCGTACATGTCACATACTTTCACATATAGCATATCGTACATGTCACGTACTTTCACATATAGCATATCGTACATGTCACATACTTTCACGTGTAACATATCGTACATGTCACATACTTTCACATATAGCATATCGTACATGTCACATACTTTCACGTGTAACATATCGTACATATCACATACTTTCACATATAGCATATCGTACATGTCACGTACTTTCACATATAGCATATCGTACATGTCACATACTTTCACATATAGCATATCGTACATGTCACGTACTTTCACATATAGCATATCGTACATGTCACATACTTTCACGTGTAACATATCGTACATGTCGCATACTTTCACGTGTAGCATATCGTACATGTCACATACTTTCACGTGTAACATATCGTACATGTCGCATACTTTCACGTGTAACATATCGTACATGTCGCATACTTTCACGTGTAGCATATCGTACATGTCACATACTTTCACGTATAACATATCGTACATGTCGCATACTTTCACGTGTAACATATCGTACATGTCACGTACTTTCACATATAGCATATCGTACATGTCACATACTTTCACATATAGCATATCGTACATGTCACGTACTTTCACATATAGCATATCGTACATGTCACATACTTTCACGTGTAACATATCGTACATGTCACATACTTTCACATATAGCATATCGTACATGTCACGTACTTTCACATATAGCATATCGTACATGTCGCATACTTTCACGTGTAACATATCGTACATGTCACATACTTTCACATATAGCATATCGTACATGTCACGTACTTTCACATATAGCATATCGTACATGTCACATACTTTCACGTAGCATATCGTACATGTCATACTTTCACGTGTAGCATATCGTACATGTCACATACTTTCACGTGTAGCATATCGTACATGTCACATACTTTCACGTGTAGCATATCGTACATGTCACATACTTTCACGTGTAGCATATCGTACATGTCACATACTTTCACGTATAGCATATCGTACATGTCACATACTTTCACGTATAGCATATCGTACATGTCACATACTTTCACGTGTAGCATATCGTACATGTCACATACTTTCACGTGTAGCATATCGTACATGTCACATACTTTCACATATAGCATATCGTACATGTCACATACTTTCACGTGTAACATATCGTACATGTCACATACTTTCACATATAGCATATCGTACATGTCACGTACTTTCACATATAGCATATCGTACGTGTCACATACTTTCACGTGTACATATCGTACATGTAACATACTTTCACATATAGCATATCGTACATGTCACATACTTTCACGTGTAACATATCGTACATGTCACATACTTTCACATATAGCATATCGTACATGTCACGTACTTTCACATATAGCATATCGTACATGTCACATACTTTCACGTGTAACATATCGTACATGTCACATACTTTCACATATAGCATATCGTACATGTCACATACTTTCACGTGTAACATATCGTACATGTCACATACTTTCACATATAGCATATCGTACATGTCACGTACTTTCACATATAGCATATCGTACATGTCACATACTTTCACATATAGCATATCGTACATGTCACGTACTTTCACATATAGCATATCGTACATGTCACATACTTTCACGTGTAACATATCGTACATGTCGCATACTTTCACGTGTAGCATATCGTACATGTCACATACTTTCACGTGTAACATATCGTACATGTCGCATACTTTCACGTGTAACATATCGTACATGTCGCATACTTTCACGTGTAGCATATCGTACATGTCACATACTTTCACGTATAACATATCGTACATGTCGCATACTTTCACGTGTAACATATCGTACATGTCACGTACTTTCACATATAGCATATCGTACATGTCACATACTTTCACATATAGCATATCGTACATGTCACGTACTTTCACATATAGCATATCGTACATGTCACATACTTTCACGTGTAACATATCGTACATGTCACATACTTTCACATATAGCATATCGTACATGTCACGTACTTTCACATATAGCATATCGTACATGTCGCATACTTTCACGTGTAACATATCGTACATGTCACATACTTTCACATATAGCATATCGTACATGTCACATACTTTCACATATAGCATATCGTACATGTCACGTACTTTCACATATAGCATATCGTACATGTCACGTACTTTCACATATAGCATATCGTACATGTAACATACATTCACATATAGCATATCGTACATGTCACATACTTTCACGTATAGCATATCGTACATGTAACATACTTTCACGTGTAACATATCGTACATGTCACATACTTTCACGTGTAACATATCGTACATGTCACATACTTTCACATATAGCATATCGTACATGTCACGTACTTTCACATATGGCATA
Organism: Archivesica marissinica; assembly: GCA_014843695.1. Lineage (NCBI taxonomy): Eukaryota > Metazoa > Mollusca > Bivalvia > Venerida > Vesicomyidae > Archivesica > Archivesica marissinica. The sequence goes on along the minus strand of JABXNX010003517.1, from coordinate 26,884 downwards.
TCGTACATGTCACGTACTTTCACATATAGCATATCGTACATGTCACATACTTTCACGTGTAACATATCGTACATGTCACATACTTTCACATATAGCATATCGTACATGTCACGTACTTTCACATATAGCATATCGTACATGTCACGTACTTTCACATATAGCATATCGTACATGTCACATACTTTCACATATAGCATATCGTACATGTCACGTACTTTCACATATAGCATATCTTACATGTCACGTACTTTCACGTGTAACATATCGTACATGTCACGTACTTTTACATATAGCATATCGTACATGTCACGTACTTTCACGTGTAACATATCGTACATGTCACGTACTTTCACATATATCATATCGTACATGTCACGTACTTTCACGTGTAGCATATCGTACATGTAACATACTTTCACGTGTAGCATATCGTACATGTCACATACTTTCACGTATAGTATATCGTACATGTCACATACTTTCACGTGTAGCATATCGTACATGTCACATACTTTCACGTATAGCATATCGTACAGGTCACATACTTTCACTATAGCATATCGTACATGTCACATACTTTCACGTGTAGCATATCGTACATGTCACATACTTTCACGTGTAGCATATCGTACATGTCACATACTTTCACGTGTAGCATATCGTACATGTCACATACTTCCATGTGTAGCATATCGTATATGTCACATACTTTCACGTTTTACGTATAGCGTATCGTACACGTCACATACTTTCACGTATAGCATATCGTACATGTCACATACTGTCACGTATAGTATATCGTACATGTCACATACTGTCACGTGTAGCATATCGTACATGTCACATACTTCCACGTGTAGCATATCGTATATGTCACATACTTTCACGTTTTACGTATAGCGTATCGTACACGTCACATACTTTCACGTATAGCATATCGTACATGTCACATACTGTCACGTATAGTATATCGTACATGTCACATACTGTCACGTGTAGCATATCGTACATGTCACATACTTTCACGCATAGCATATCGTACACGTCACATACTTTCACGTGTAGCTTATCGTACATGTCACGTACTTTCACGTGTAGCATATCGTACATGTCACATACTTTCACGTGTAGCATATCGTACATGTCACATACTTTCACGTGTAGCATATCGTTCATGCCACATACTTTCACGTTTCAGGTATAGCATATCGTACATGTCACATACTTTCACGTGTAGCATATCGTATATGTCACATACTTTCACGTTTCACGTGTAGCATATCGTGCATGTCACATACTTTCACGTGTAGCATATCGTACATGTAACATACTTTCACGTGTAACATATCGTACATGTCACATACTTTCACGTGTAACATATCGTACGTGTCACATACTTTCACGTATAGCATATCATACATGTCACATACTTTCACGTGTAGCATATCGTACATGTCACATACTTTCACGTATAGCATATCGTACATGTCACATACTTTCACGTATAGCATATCGTACATGTCACATACTTTCACGTGTAGCATATCGTACATGTCACGTACTTTCACGTGTAACATATCGTACATGTCACATACTGTCACGTGTAACATATCGTACATGTCACATACTTTCACGTGTAGAATATCTTACATGTCACATACTGTCACGTGTAGCATATCGTACATGTCACATACTGTCACGTGTAACATATCGTACATGTCACATACTTTCACGTGTAGACTATCTTATATGTCACATACTGTCACGTGTAGCATATCGTACAAGGCACATACTTTCACGTGTAGCATATCGTATATGTCACATGCTTCACGTTTCACGCATAGCATATCGTACATGTCACATACTTTCACGTGTAGCATATCGTACGTGTCACATACTTTCACGTGTAACATATCGTACATGTCACGTACTTTCACGTATAGCATATCGTACATGTCACATATTGTCACGTGTAACATATCGTACATGTAGCATACTTTCACGTGTAACATATCGTACATGTCACATACTTTCACGTATAGCATATCGTACATGGCACATACTTTCACGTGTAGCATATCGTACATGTAACATACTTTCACGTGTAACATATGGTACATGTCACATACTTTCACGTGTAGAATATCGTACATGTCACGTACGTTCACGTGTAGCATATCGTACATGTCACATACTTTCACGTGTAACATATCGTACATGCCACATACTTTCACGTGTAGCATATCGTACATGTCACATACTTTCACGTGTAGAATGTCATACATGTCACGTACGTTCACGTGTAGCATATCGTACATGTCACATACTTCCACGTGTAACATATCGTACATGCCACATACTTTCACGTGTAGCATATCGTACATGTCACATACTTTCACGTGTAGCATATCGTACATGTCACATACTTTCACGTGTAGCATATCGTACATGTCACATACTTTCACGTGTAGCATATCGTACATGTCACATACTTTCACGTATATCATATCGTACATGTCACATACTTTCACGTATAGCATATCGTACATGTCGCATACTTTCACGTGTAGCATATCGTACATGTCACATACTTTCACGTGTAGCATATCGTACATGTCACATACTTTCACGTGTAGCATATCGTACATGTCACATACTTTCACGTATAGCATATCGTACATGTCGCATACTTTCACGTGTAGCATATCGTACATGTCACATACTTTCACGTATAGCATATCGTACATGTCACATACTTTCACGTGTAGCATATCGTACATGTCACATACTTTCACGTGTAGCATATCGTACATGTCACATACTTTCACGTGTAGCATATCGTACATGTCACATACTTTCACGTATAGCATATCGTACATGTCACATACTTTCACGTGTAGCATATCGTACATGTCACGTACTTTCACGTGTAACATATCGTACATGTCACATACTGTCACGTGTAACATATCGTACATGTCACATACTTTCACGTGTAGAATATCTTACATGTCACATACTGTCACGTGTAGCATATCGTACATGTCACATACTGTCACGTGTAACATATCGTACATGTCACATACTTTCACGTGTAGACTATCTTATATGTCACATACTTGTGTGTTGTCACATACTTTCACGTGTAGCATATCGTATGTTTTGTGTAGCATATCGTACATGTCACATACTTTCACGTGTAGCATATCTTATATGTCACATACTTTCACGTGTAGCATATCGTACAAGGCACATACTTTCACGTATAGCATATCGTACATGTCACATAGTGTCACGTGTAACATATCGTACATGTAGCATACTTTCACGTGTAACATATCGTACATGTCACATACTTTCACGTATAGCATATCGTACATGGCACATACTTTCACGTGTAGCATATCGTACATGTAACATACTTTCACGTGTAACATATGGTACATGTCACATACTTTCACGTGTAGAATATCGTACATGTCACGTACGTTCACGTGTAGCATATCGTACATGTCACATACTTTCACGTGTAACATATCGTACATGCCACATACTTTCACGTGTAGCATATCGTACATGTCACATACTTTCACGTGTAACATATCGTACATGCCACATACTTTCACGTGTAGCATATCGTACATGTCACATACTTTCACGTGTAGCATATCGTACATGTCACATACTTTCACGTGTAGCATATCGTACATGTCACATACTTTCAGTGTAGTATATCGTACATGTCACATACTTTCACGTGTAGCATATCGTACATGTCACATACTTTCACCTATAGCATATCGTACATGTCGCATACTTTCACGTGTAACATATCGTACATGTCACATACTGTCACGTTTAACATATCGTACATGTAGCATACTGTCACGTGTAGCATATCATACATGTCACATACTTTCACGTGTAGCATATCGTACATGTCACATACTTTCACGTATAGCATATCGTACATGTCGCATACTTTCAGGTGTAGCATATCGTACATGCCACATACTTTCACGTGTAGCATATCGTACATGTCACATACTTTCACGTGTAGCATATCGTACATGTCACATACTTTCACCTGTAGCATATCGTACATGTCACATACTTTCACGTGTAGCATATCGTACATGTCACATACTTTCACGTGTAGAATGTCATACATGTCACGTACGTTCACGTGTAGCATATCGTACATGTCACATACTTTCACGTATAACATATCGTACATGCCACATACTTTCACGTGTAGCATATCGTACATGTCACATACTTTCACGTGTAGCATATCGTACATGTCACATACTTTCACGTGTAGCATATCGTACATGTCACATACTTTCACGTATATCATATCGTACATGTCACATACTTTCACGTATAGCATATCGTACATGTCGCATACTTTCACGTGTAGCATATCGTACATGTCACATACTTTCACGTGTAGCATATCGTACATGTCACATACTTTCACGTGTAGCATATCGTACATGTCACATACTTTCACGTATAGCATATCGTACATGTCGCATACTTTCACGTGTAGCATATCGTACATGTCACATACTTTCACGTATAGCATATCGTACATGTCGCATACTTTCACGTGTAGCATATCGTACATGTCACATACTTTCACGTATAGCATATCGTACATGTCGCATACTTTCACGTATAGCATATCGTACATGTCACATACTTTCACGTGTAGCATATCGTACATGTCACATACTTTCACGTGTAGCATATCGTACATGTCACATACTTTCACGTGTAGCATATCGTACATGTCACATACTTTCACGTATAGCATATCGTACATGTCGCATACTTTCACGTATAGCATATCGTACATGTCACATACTTTCACGTGTAGCATATCGTACATGTCGCATACTTTCACGTGTAGCATATCGTACATGTCGCATACTTTCACGTGTAGCATATCGTACATGTCATGTACTTTCACATGTTAACATCTAAGGCAATGCTCAATAACAATGTACACGACATGAATGCTGATCTGCATGAATATATTGCCAGAATATCAGGATGTCTTAATAGAAAATAGACGTGTATTCCATTAGCATGATACATATATAAATTATATATATCTGGAACACATACAAGGAATAACGCACATACATTGGAAACATGTTGATATGCATGCATATAACATAAATTGATGATTCTGAAAATTGTCTTGTTTATATTCAATTTTGCCTGGCTGAATGAATGTATGTATATGCAGCTGCTTTCCCGGCTGAATGGATGTATAGGTAGCTGACTGCACGGCTGAATGTATGTACAGGTAGCTGACTGCCCGGCTGAATTGATGTATAGGTAGCTGACTGCCCTGCTGAATGGATGTATAGGTAGCTGACTGCCCTGCTGAATGGATGTATAGGTAGCTGACTGCCCGGCTGAATGGATGTATAGGTAGATGACTGCACGGCTGAATGGATGTATAGGTAGCTGACTGCACGGCTGAATGGATGTATAGGTAGCTGACTGCCCTGCTGAATGGATGTATAGGTAGCTGACTGCACGGCTGAATGGATGTATAGGTAGCTGACTGCCCGGCTGAATTGATGTATAGGTAGCTGACTGCCCTGCTGAATGGATGAATAGGTAGCTGACTGCACGGCTGAATGGATGTATAGGTAGCTGACTGCCCGGCTGAATTGATGTATCGGTAGCTGACTGCCCTGCTGAATGGATGTATAGGTAGCTGACTGCCCGGCTGAATGGATGTATAGGTAGATAACTGCACGGCTGAATGGATGTATTGGTAGCTGACTGCACGGCTGAATGGATGTATAGGTAGCTGACTGCACGGCTGAATGTATGTATAGGTAGCTGACTGCACGGCTGAATGGATGTATAGGTAGCTGACTGCACGGCTGAATGGATGCATAGGTAGCTGACTGCCTGGCTGAATGGATGTACGGGTGACTGGCGGTATGCATTGTTGAATGGATGTATGTGTGGCTGACTGCCCAGCTGAATGGATGTACGGGTGACTGTCGGCATGCATTGTTGAATGGATGTTTGTGTGGCTGACTGCCCGGCTGAATGGATGTACGGGTGACTGGCGGTATGCATTGTTGAATGGATGTATGTGTGGCTGACTGCCCGAGTGAATGGATGTACGGGTGACTGGCGGTATGCATTGTTGAATGGATGTATGTGTGGCTGACTGCCCGGCTGAATGGATGTACGGGTGACTGGCGGTATGCATTGTTGAATGGATGTATGTGTGGCTGACTGCCCGGCTGAATGGATGTACGGGTGACTGGCGGTATGCATTGTTGAATGGATGTATGTGTGGCTGACTGCCCGGCTGAATGATGTACGGGTGAGTGGCGGTATGCATTGTTGAATGGATGTATGTGTGACTGACTGCCCGGCTGAATGGATGTACGGGTGACTGGCGGTATGCATTTCTGTATGGATTAATGGATGTTGGCTTTGAGCTATAAATAAAAATGAGCAAGTTGTTGACACAACATATACAAGTACAAATCGTGAGTATCTCAGCATTTAGACAAAAACAAAACACAATGAACATTCTACATATTATGTAGTTGTTATATAGATATGCGTACACAATGAACATTCTACATAGTATGCAGTTGTTATATAGATATGCGTACACAATGAACATTCTACATAGTATGTAGTTGTTATATAGATATGCGTACACAATGAACATTCTACATAGTATGCAGTTGTTATATAGATATGCGTACACAATGAACAGTGTACATAGTATGTAGTTGTTACATAGATATGCATACACAATGAATAGTCTAGGTAGTATGTAGTTGTTACATAGATATGCGTACACAATGAACAGTGTACGTATTATGTAGTTGTTATATAGATATGCGTACACAATGAACTGTGTACCTAGTATGTAGTTGTTATATAGATATGCGTACACAACGAACAGTGTACATATTAGGTAGTTGTTATATAGATATGCGTACACAATGAACAGTGTACATAGTATGTAATTGTTATATAGATATGCGTACACAATGAACAGTGTACATACTATGTAGTTGTTATATAGATATGCGTACACAATGAACAGTGTACATATTATGTAGTTGTTATATAGATATGCGTACACAATGAACAGTGTACATATTATGTAGTTGTTATATAGATATGCGTACACAATGAACGGTCTACATAGTATGTAATTGATATATAGATATGCGTACACAACGAACAGTCTACATAGTATGTAGTTGTTATATAGATATGCGTACACAATGAACAGTGTACATATTAGGTAGTTGTTATATAGATATGCGTACACAATGAACAGTGTACATAGTATGTAGTTGTTATATAGATATGCGTACACAATGAACAGTGTACATATTAGGTAGTTGTTATATAGATATGCGTGCACAATGACCAGTGTACATAGTATGTAGTTGTTATATAGATATGCGTACACAATGAACAGTGTACATAGTATGTAATTGTTATATAGATATGCTTACACAATGAACATCTACATAGTATGTAGTTGTTATATAGATATGCGTACACAATGAACAGTGTACATAATATGTAGATGTTAAATAGATATGCGTACAATGAACAGTGTACATAGTATGTAGTTAGTATATAGATATGCGTGCACATTGAACATCTACATAGTATGTAGTTGTTATATAGATATGCGTACACAATGAACAGTGTACATATTATGTAGTTGTTATATAGATATGCGTACACAATGAACAGTGTACATATTAGGTAGTTGTTATATAGATATGCATACACAAGGGACATTCTACATAGTATGTAGTTGTTATATAGATATGCGTACACAATGAACAGTGTACATAGTATGTAGTTGTTATATAGATATGCATACACAAGGGACATTCTACATAGTATGTATTTGTTATATAGATATGCGTGCACAATGAACAGTGTACATAGTATGTAGTTGTTATATAGATATGCGTACACAATGAACAGTGTACATATTATGTAGTTGTTATATAGATATGCGTACACAATGAACAGTGTATATAGTATGTAATTGTTATATAGATATGCGTACACAATGAACAGTGTACATATTATGTAGTTGTTATATAGATATGCGTATACAATGAACAGTGTACATAGTATGTAGTTGTTATATAGATATGCATACACAAGGGACATTCTACATAGTATGTAGTTGTTATATAGATATGCGTGCACAATGAACAGTGTACATAGTATGTAGTTGTTATTTAGATATGCGTACACAATGAACATTGTACATATTATGTAGTTGTTATATAGATATGCTTACACAATGAAGAGTGTACATAGTATGTAATTGTTATATAGATATGCGTACACAATGAACAATATACATAGTATGTAGTTGTTATATAGATATGCGTACACAATGAACAGTGTACATAGTATGTAATTGTTATATAGATATGCGTACACAATGAACAGTGTACATATTATGTAGTTGTTATATAGATATGCGTACACAATGAACAGTGTACATATTAGGTAGTTGTTATATAGATATGCGTACACAATGAACATCTACATAGTATGTAATTGTTATATAGATATGCGTACATAAGGGACATTCTACATTGTATGTAATTGTTATATAGATATGCGTACACAAGAGACATTCTACATTGTATGTAATTGTTATATAGATATGCGTACACAATGGACAGTGTACATAGTATGTAGTTGTTATATAGATATGCGTACACAATGAACAGTATACATATTAGGTAGTTGTTATATAGATATGCATACACAAGGGACATTCTACATAGTATGTAGTTGTTATATATATATGCGTGCACAATGAACAGTGTACATATTATGTAGTTGTTATATAGATATGCGTACACAATGAACAGTGTACACATTATTTAGTTGTTATATAGATATGCATACACAAGGGACATTTTACATATTATGTAGTTGTTATATAGATATGCGTACACAACGAACAGTCTACATAGTATGTAGTTGTTATATAGATATGCGTACACAAAGAACAGTGTACATATTATGTAGTTGTTATATAGATATGCGTACACAACGAACAGTCTACATAGTATGTAGTTGTTATATAGATATGCGTACACAACGAACAGTCTACATAGTATGTAGTTGTTATATAGATATGCATACACAAGGGACATTCTACATATTATGTAGTTGTTATATAGATATGCGTACACAATGAACAGTGTACATAGTATGTAGTTGTTATATAGATATGCGTACAAAATGAACATCTACATAGTATGTAATTGTTATATAGATATGCGTACACAATGGACATCTACATAGTATGTAATTGTTATATAGATATGCGTACACAATGAACATCTACATAGTATGTAATTGTTTTATAGATATGCGTACACAATGAACAGTGTACATAGTATGTAGTTGTTATATAGATATGCATACACAATGATCAGTGTACATATTATGTAGTTGTTATATAGATATGCGTACATAATGTACAGTGTACATAGTATGTAGTTGTTATATAGATATGCGTACACAATGAACATTGTACATATTATGTAGTTGTTATATAGATATGCTTACACAATGAACAGTGTACATAGTATGTAGTTGTTATATAGATATGCGTACACAATGAACAGTGTACATAGTATGTAATTGTTATATAGATATGCGTACACAATGAACAGTGTACATATTAGGTAGTTGTTATATAGATATGCGTACATAATGTACAGTGTACATATTATGTAGTTGTTATATAGATATGCGTACATAATGAACATTGTACATATTATGTAGTTGTTATATAGATATGCGTACACAATAAACAGTGTACATAGTATGTAGTTGTTATATAGATATGCATACACAAGGGACATTTGACATATTATGTAGTTGTTATATAGATATGCGTACACAAGGGACATTATACATATGATGTAGTTGTTATATAGATATGCGTACACAACGAACAGTCTACATAGTATGTAGTTGTTATATAGATATGCATACACAAGGGACATTCTACATATTATGTAGTTGTTATATAGATATGCGTACACAATGAACAGTGTACATAGTATGTAGTTGTTATATAGATATGCGTACAAAATGAACAGTGTATATAGTATGTAGTTGTTATATAGATATGCGTACACAATGAACAGTGTACATAGTATGTAGTTGTTATATAGATATGCGTACACAATGAACAGTGTACATATTATGTAGTTGTTATATAGATATGCGTACACAATGAACAGTGTACATAGTATGTAGTTGTTATATAGATATGCGTACACAATGGACATTGTACATAGTATGTAGTTGTTATATAGATATGCGTACACAATGAACAGTGTACATAGTATGTAGTTGTTATATAGATATGCGTACACAATGAACATTGTACATAGTATGTAGTTGTTATATAGATATGCGTACACAATGAACAGTGTACATAGTATGTAATTGTTATATAGATATGCGTACACAATGAACAATATACATATTATGTAGTTGTTATATAGATATGCGTACACAATGAACAGTGTACATAGTATGTAATTGTTATATAGATATGCGTACACAATGAACAGTGTACATATTATGTAGTTGTTATATAGATATGCGTACACAATGAACAGTGTACATATTAGGTAGTTGTTATATAGATATGCGTACACAATGAACATCTACATAGTATGTAATTGTTATATAGATATGCGTACATAAGGGACATTCTACATTGTATGTAATTGTTATATAGATATGCGTACACAAGGGACATTCTACATTGTATGTAATTGTTATATAGATATGCGTACACAATGGACAGTGTACATAGTATGTAGTTGTTATATAGATATGCGTACACAATGAACAGTATACATATTAGGTAGTTGTTATATAGATATGCATACACAAGGGACATTCTACATAGTATGTAGTTGTTATATAGATATGCGTGCACAATGAACAGTGTACATATTATGTAGTTGTTATATAGATATGCGTACACAATGAACAGTGTACACATTATTTAGTTGTTATATAGATATGCATACACAAGGGACATTTTACATATTATGTAGTTGTTATATAGATATGCGTACACAACGAACAGTCTACATAGTATGTAGTTGTTATATAGATATGCGTACACAAAGAACAGTGTACATATTATGTAGTTGTTATATAGATATGCGTACACAACGAACAGTCTACATAGTATGTAGTTGTTATATAGATATGCGTACACAACGAACAGTCTACATAGTATGTAGTTGTTATATAGATATGCATACACAAGGGACATTCTACATATTATGTAGTTGTTATATAGATATGCGTACACAATGAACAGTGTACATAGTATGTAGTTGTTATATAGATATGCGTACAAAATGAACATCTACATAGTATGTAATTGTTATATAGATATGCGTACACAATGGACATCTACATAGTATGTAATTGTTATATAGATATGCGTACACAATGAACATCTACATAGTATGTAATTGTTTTATAGATATGCGTACACAATGAACAGTGTACATAGTATGTAGTTGTTATATAGATATGCATACACAATGATCAGTGTACATATTATGTAGTTGTTATATAGATATGCGTACATAATGTACAGTGTACATAGTATGTAGTTGTTATATAGATATGCGTACACAATGAACATTGTACATATTATGTAGTTGTTATATAGATATGCTTACACAATGAACAGTGTACATAGTATGTAGTTGTTATATAGATATGCGTACACAATGAAAAGTGTACATAGTATGTAATTGTTATATAGATATGCGTACACAATGAACAGTGTACATATTAGGTAGTTGTTATATAGATATGCGTACATAATGTACAGTGTACATATTATGTAGTTGTTATATAGATATGCGTACATAATGAACATTGTACATATTATGTAGTTGTTATATAGATATGCGTACACAATGAACAGTGTACATAGTATGTAGTTGTTATATAGATATGCGTACACAATGAACATTGTACATATTATGTAGTTGTTATATAGATATGCGTACACAAGGGACATTTTACATATTATGTAGTTGTTATATAGATATGCGTACACAACGAACAGTCTACATAGTATGTAGTTGTTATATAGATATGCGTACACAATGAACAGTGTACAATTATGTAATTGTTATATAGATATGCATACACAAGGGACATTTGACATATTATGTAGTTGTTATATAGATATGCGTACACAAGGGACATTATACATATGATGTAGTTGTTATATAGATATGCGTACACAACGAACAGTCTACATAGTATGTAGTTGTTATATAGATATGCATACACAAGGGACATTCTACATATTATGTAGTTGTTATATAGATATGCGTACACAATGAACAGTGTACATATTATGTAGTTGTTATATAGATATGCGTACACAATGAACAGTGTACATATTATGTAGTTGTTATATAGATATGCGTACACAATGAGCAGTGTACATATTATGTAGTTGTTATATAGATATGCGTACATAATGTACAGTGTACATATTATGTAGTTGTTATATAGATATGCGTACATAATGTACAGTGTACATAGTATGTAGTTGTTATATAGATATGCGTACACAATGAACATTGTACATATTATGTAGTTGTTATATAGATATGCGTACACAATCAGCAGTGTTCATAGTATGTAGTTGTTATATAGATATGCGTACACAATTATCAGTGTACATAGTATGTAGTTGTTATATAGATATGCGTACACAATGAACAGTGTACATAGTATGTAGTTGTTATATAGATATGCGTACACAATGAAAGTGTACATATATGTAGTTGTTATATAGATATGCGTACAATGAACAGTGTACATATTATGTAGTTGTTATATAGATATGCGTACACAATGGACAGTGTACATATTATGTAGTTGTTATATAGATATGCGTACACAATGAACAGTATACATATTATGTAGTTGTTATATAGATATGCGTACACAAGGGACATTCTACATAGTATGTAGTTGTTATATAGATATGCGTGCACAATGAACAGTGTACATATTATGTAGTTGTTATATAGATATGCGTACACAATGAACAGTGTACAAATTATGTAGTTGTTATATAGATATGCATACACAAGGGACATTTTACATATTATGTAGTTGTTATATAGATATGCGTACACAATGAACAGTGTACATATTATGTAGTTGTTATATAGATATGCGTACACAATGAACAGTCTACATAGTATGTAGTTGTTATATAGATATGCGTACACAACGAACAGTCTACATAGTATGTAGTTGTTATATAGATATGCATACACAAGGGACATTCTACATATTATGTAGTTGTTATATAGATATGCGTACACAATGAACAGTGTACATAGTATGTAGTTGTTATATAGATATGCGTACACAATGAACATCTACATAGTATGTAATTGTTATATAGATATGCGTACACAATGGACAGTGTACATAGTATGTAGTTGTTAAATAGATATGCGTACACAATGAACATCTACATAGTATGTAATTGTTATATAGATATGCGTACACAATGAACAGTGTACATATCATGTAGTTGTTATATAGATATGCGTACATAATGTACAGTGTACATAGTATGTAGTTGTTATATAGATATGCGTACACAATGAACATTGTACATATTATGTAGTTGTTATATAGATATGCGTACACAATGAACAGTGTACATAGTATGTAATTGTTATATAGATATGCGTACACAATGAACAGTGTACATAATATGTAGTTGTTATATAGATATGCATACACAAGGGACATTTTACATATTATGTAGTTGTTATATAGATATGCGTACACAATGAACAGTGTACATATTATGTAGTTGTTATATAGATATGCGTACACAAGGGACAGTCTACATATTATGTAGTTGTTATATAGATATGCGTATACAATGGACATTGTACATATTATGTAGTTGTTATATAGATATGCGTACACAATGAACAGTGTACATATTATGTAGTTGTTATATAGATATGCGTACACAATGAACAGTGTACATAGTATGTAGTTGTTATATAGATATGCGTACACAATGAGCAGTGTACATATTATGTAGTTGTTATATAGATATGCGTACACAATGAGCAGTGTACATATTATGTAGTTGTTATATAGATATGCGTACATAATGTACAGTGTACATAGTATGTAATTGTTATATAGATATGCGTACACAATGAACATTGTACATATTATGTAGTTGTTATATAGATATGCGTACACAATCAGCAGTGTACATAGTATGTAGTTGTTATATAGATATGCGTACACAATGAACAGTGTACATAGTATGTAGTTGTTATATAGATATGCGTACACAATGGACATTGTACATGGTATGTAGTTGTTATATAGATATGCGTACACAATGACAGTGTACATAGTATGTAGTTGTTATATAGATATGCGTACACAATGAACATTTGTTGTGTTTTTTTGGTTGAACAGTCTACATAGTATGTAGTTGTTATATAGATATGCGTACACAATGAACAGTGTACATAGTATGTAGTTGTTATATAGATATGCGTACACAATGAACAGTGTACATATTATGTAGTTGTTATATAGATATGCATACACAAGGGACATTCTACATAGTATGTAGTTGTTATATTGATATGCATACACAAGGGACATTCTACATATTATATAGTTGTTATATAGATATGCGTACACAATGAACAATGTACATAGTATGTAGTTGTTATATAGATATGCGTACACAATGAACATCTACATAGTATGTAATTGTTATATAGATATGCGTACACAATGAACATCTACATAGTATGTAATTGTTTTATAGATATGCGTACACAATGTACAGTGTATATAGTATGTAGTTGTTATATAGATATGCGTACACAATGATCAGTGTACATATTATGTAGTTGTTATATAGATATGCGTACATAATGTACAGTGTACATAGTATGTAGTTTTTATATAGATATGCGTACACAATGAACATTGTACATATTATGTAGTTGTTATATAGATATGCGTACACAATGAACAGTGTACATAGTATGTAGTTGTTATATAGATATGCGTACACAATGAACAGTGTACATAGTATGTAATTGATATATAGATTTCCGTACACAATGAACAGTGTACATATTAGGTAGTTGTTATATAGATATGCGTACATAATGTACAGTGTACATATTATGTAGTTGTTATATAGATATGCGTACACAATGAACAGTGTACATATTATGTAGTTGTTATATAGATATGCGTACACAATGAACAGTGTACATAGTATGTAGTTGTTATATAGATATGCGTACACAATGAACAGTGTACATATTATGTAGTTGTTATATAGATATGCGTACACAATGAACAGTGTACAATTATGTAGTTGTTATATAGATATGCAGTACACAAGGGACAGTTTACATATTATGTAGTTGTTATATAGATATGCGTACACAATGAACAGTGTACATATTATGTAGTTGTTATATAGATATGCGTACACAACGAACAGTCTACATTAGTATGTAGTTGTTATATAGATATGCGTACACAACGAACAGTCTACATAGTATGTAGTTGTTATATAGATATGCGTACACAATGAACAGTGTACATAGTATGTAGTTGTTATATAGATATGCGTACACAATGAACATCTACATAGTATGTAATTGTTATATAGATATGCGTACACAATGGACATCTACATAATATGTAATTGTTATATAGATATGCGTACACAATGAACATCTACATAGTATGCAATTGTTTTATAGATATGCGTACACAATGAACAGTGTACATAGTATGTAGTTGTTATATAGATATGCGTACACAATGATCAGTGTACATATTATGTAGTTGTTATATAGATATGCGTACATAATGTACAGTGTACATAGAATGTAGTTGTTATATAGATATGCGTACACAATGAACAGTGTACATATTAGGTAGTTGTTATATAGATAAGCGTACATAATGTACAGTGTACATATTATGTAGTTGTTATATAGATATGCCTACACAATGAACATTGTACATATTATGTAGTTGTTATATAGATATGCGTACACAATGAACAGTGTACATAATATGTAGTTGTTATATAGATATGCATACACAAGGGACATTTTACATATTATGTAGTTGTTATATAGATATGCGTACACAATGAACAGTGTACATATTATGTAGTTGTTATATAGATATGCGTACACAAGGGACATTCTACATATTATGTAGTTGTTATATAGATATGCATATACAAGGGACATTCTACATATTATGTAGTTGTTATATAGATATGCGTACACAATGAACAGTGTACATATTATGTAGTTGTTATATAGATATGCGTACACAATGAACAGTGTACATAGTATGTAGTTGTTATATAGATATGCGTACACAATGAGCAGTGTACATATTATGTAGTTGTTATATAGATATGCGTACACAATGAGCAGTGTACATATTATGTAGTTGTTATATAGATATGCGTACATAATGTACAGTGTACATAGTATGTAATTGTTATATAGATATGCGTACACAATGAACATTGTACATATTATGTAGTTGTTATATAGATATGCGTACACAATCAGCAGTGTACATAGTATGTAGTTGTTATATAGATATGCGTACACAATGAACAGTGTACATATTAGGTAGTTGTTATATAGATATGCGTACACAAGGGACATTCTACATGGTATGTAATTGTTATATAGATATGCGTACACAATGAACAGTGTACATAGTATGTAGTTGTTATATAGATATGCGTACACAATGAACAGTCTACATAGTATGTAGTTGTTATATAGATATGCGTACACAATGAACAATGTACATAGTATGTAGTTGTTATATAGATATGCGTACACAATGAACATCTACATAGTATGTAATTGTTATATAGATATGCGTACACAATGGACATCTACATAGTATGTAATTGTTATATAGATATGCGTACACAATGAACATCTACATAGTATGTAATTGTTTTATAGATATGCGTACACAATGAACAGTGTACATAGTATGTAGTTGTTATATAGATATGCGTACACAATGATCAGTGTACATATTATGTAGTTGTTATATAGATATGCGTACATAATGTACAGTGTACATAGTATGTAGTTGTTATATAGATATGCGTACACAATAAACATTGTACATATTATGTAGTTGTTATATAGATATGCGTACACAATGAACAGTGTACATAGTATGTAGTTGTTATATAGATATGCGTACACAATGAACAGTGTACATAGTATGTAATTGTTATATAGATATCCGTACACAATGAACAGTGTACATATTAGGTAGTTGTTATATAGATATGCGTACATAATGTACAGTGTACATATTATGTAGTTGTTATATAGATATGCGTACACAATGAACAGTGTACATATTATGTAGTTGTTATATAGATATGCGTACACAATGAACAGTGTACATAGTATGTAGTTGTTATATAGATATGCGTACACAATGAGCAGTGTACATATTATGTAGTTGTTATATAGATATGCGTACACAATGAACAGTGTACATATTATGTAGTTGTTATATAGATATGCGTACACAATGAGCAGTGTACATATTATGTAGTTGTTATATAGATATGCGTACATAATGTACAGTGTACATAGTATGTAGTTGTTATATAGATATGCGTACACAATGAACATTGTACATATTATGTAGTTGTTATATAGATATGCGTACACAATCAGCAGTGTTCATAGTATGTAGTTGTTATATAGATATGCGTACACAATTATCAGTGTACATAGTATGTAGTTGTTATATAGATATGCGTACACAATGAACAGTGTACATAGTATGTAGTTGTTATATAGATATGCGTACACAATGAACAGTGTATATATTAGGTAGTTGTTATATAGATATGCCTACACAATGAACAGTGTACATATTATGTAGTTGTTAAATAGATATGCGTACACAATGAACGGTCTACATAGTATGTAGTTGATATATAGATATGCGTACACAACGAACAGTCTACATAGTATGTAGTTGTTATATAGATATGCGTACACAATGAACAGTGTACATAGTATGTAGTTGTTATATAGATATGCGTACACAATGAACAGTGTACAAATTATGTAGTTGTTATATAGATATGCATACACAAGGGACATTTTACATATTATGTAGTTGTTATATAGATATGCGTACACAATGAACAGTGTACATATTATGTAGTTGTTACATAGATATGCGTACACAACGAACAGTCTACATAGTATGTAGTTGTTATATAGATATGCGTACACAACGAACAGTCTACATAGTATGTAGTTGTTATATAGATATGCATACACAAGGGACATTCTGCATATTATGTAGTTGTTATATAGATATGCGTACACAATGAACAGTGTACATAGTATGTAGTTGTTATATAGATATGCGTACACAATGAACATCTACATAGTATGTAATTGTTATATAGATATGCGTACACAATGAACAGTGTACATAGTATGTAGTTGTTATATAGATATTCGTACACAATGAACATCTACATAGTATGTAATTGTTATATAGATATGCGTACACAATGGACATCTACATAGTATGTAATTGTTATATAGATATGCGTACACAATGAACATCTACATAGTATGTAAATGTTTTATAGATATGCGTACACAATGAACAGTGTACATAGTATGTAGTTGTTATATAGATATGCGTACACAATGATCAGTGTACATATTATGTAGTTGTTAAATAGATATGCGTACACAATGAACAGTGTACATAGTATGTAGTTGTTATATAGATATGCGTACACAATGAGCAGTGTACATATTATGTAGTTGTTATATAGATATGGGTACACAATGAACAGTGTACATATTATGCAGTTGTTATATAGATATGCGTACATAATGTACAGTGTACATAGTATGTAGTTGTTATATAGATATGCGTACACAATGAACATTGTACATATTATGTAGTTGTTATATAGATATGCGTACACAATGAACAGTGTACATAGTATGTAGTTGTTATATAGATATGCGTACACAATGAACAGTGTACATAGTATGTAGTTGTTATATAGATATGCGTACACAATGAACAGTGTACATAGTATGTAGTTGTTATATAGATATGCGTACACAATGAACATCTACATAGTATGTAATTGTTATATAGATATGCGTACACAATGAACATCTACATAGTATGTAGTTGTTATATAGATATGCGTACACAATGAACATCTACATAGTATGTAGTTGTTATATAGATATGCGTACACAATGATCAGTGTACATATTATGTAGTTGTTATATAGATATGCGTACATAATGTACAGTGTACATAGTATGTAGTTGTTATATAGATATGCGTACACAATGAACATTGTACATATTATGTAGTTGTTATATAGATATGCGTACACAATGAACAGTGTACATAGTATGTAGTTGTTATATAGATATGCGTACACAATGAACAGTGTACATAGTATGTAGTTGTTATATAGATATGCGTACACAATGAACAGTGTACATATTATGTAGTTGTTATATAGATATGCGTACATAATGTACAGTGTACATATTATGTAGTTGTTATATAGATATGCGTACACAATGAACAGTGTACATATTATGTAGTTGTTATATAGATATGCGTACACAATGAACAGTGTACATAGTATGTAGTTGTTATATAGATATGCGTACACAATGAACAGTGTACATATTATGTAGTTGTTATATAGATATGCGTACACAATGAACAGTGTACATATTATGTAGTTGTTATATAGATATGCGTACACAATGAGCAGTGTACATATTATGTAGTTGTTATATAGATATGCGTACATAATGTACAGTGTACATAGTATGTAGTTGTTATATAGATATGCGTACACAATGAACATTGTACATATTATGTAGTTGTTATATAGATATGCGTACACAATCAGCAGTGTTCATAGTATGTAGTTGTTATATAGATATGCGTACACAATTATCAGTGTACATAGTATGTAGTTGTTATATAGATATGCGTACACAATGAACAGTGTACATAGTATGTAGTTGTTATATAGATATGCGTACACAATGAACAGTGTATATATTAGGTAGTTGTTATATAGATATGCCTACACAATGAACAGTGTACATATTATGTAGTTGTTAAATAGATATGCGTACACAATGAACGGTCTACATAGTATGTAGTTGATATATAGATATGCGTACACAACGAACAGTCTACATAGTATGTAGTTGTTATATAGATATGCGTACACAATGAACAGTGTACATAGTATGTAGTTGTTATATAGATATGCGTACACAATGAACAGTGTACAAATTATGTAGTTGTTATATAGATATGCATACACAAGGGACATTTTTTGTTTGTTTTGTTGTGTTTTTATGTAGTTGTTAATAGATATGCGTACACAATGAACAGTCTACATAGTATGTAGTTGTTATATAGATATGCGTACACAACGACAGTCTACATAGTATGTAGTTGTTATATAGATATGCTACACAAGGGACATTCTGCATATTATGTAGTTGTTATATAGATATGCGTACACAATGAACAGTGTACATAGTATGTAGTTGTTATATAGATATGCGTACACAATGAACATCTACATAGTATGTAATTGTTATATAGATATGCGTACACAATGAACAGTGTACATAGTATGTAGTTGTTATATAGATATTCGTACACAATGAACATCTACATAGTATGTAATTGTTATATAGATATGCGTACACAATGGACATCTACATAGTATGTAATTGTTATATAGATATGCGTACACAATGAACATCTACATAGTATGTAAATGTTTTATAGATATGCGTACACAATGACAGTGTACATAGTATGTAGTTGTTATATAGATATGCGTACACAATGATCAGTGTACATATTATGTAGTTGTTAAATATGCGTACACAATGAACATGTACATAGTATGTAGTTGTTATATAGATATGCGTACACAATGAGCAGTGTACATATTATGTAGTTGTTATATAGATATGGGTACACAATGAACAGTGTACATATTATGCAGTTGTTATATAGATATGCGTACATAATGTACAGTGTACATAGTATGTAGTTGTTATATAGATATGCGTACACAATGAACATTGTACATATTATGTAGTTGTTATATAGGTATGCGTACACAATCAGCAGTGTACATAGTATGTAGTTGTTACATAGATATGCGTACACAATGAAAAGTGTACATAGTATGTAGTTGTTATATAGATAGGCGTACACAATGAACAGTGTACATAGTATGTAGTTGTTATATAGATATGCGTACATGATGTACAGTGTACATATTATGTAGTTGTTATATAGATATGCTACACAATGAACGGTCTACATAGTATGTAGTTGTATATAGATATGCGTACACAACGAACAGTCTACATAGTATGTAGTTGTTATATAGATATGCGTACACAATGAACAGTGTACATAGTATGTAGTTGTTATATAGATATGCGTACACAATGAACAGTGTACATATTATGTAGTTGTTATATAGATATGCGTACACAATGAACAGTGTACATATTATGTAGTTGTTATATAGATATGCGTACACAATGAACAGTGTACATAGTATGTAGTTGTTATATAGATATGCGTACACAACGAACAGTCTACATACATAGTATGTAGTTGTTATATAGATATGCGTACACAATGAACATCTACATAGTATGTAATTGTTATATAGATATGCGTACACAACGAACAGTCTACATAGTATGTAATTGTTATACAGATATGCGTACAAAATGAGCAGTGTACATATTATGTAGTTGTTATATAGATATGCGTACATAATGTACAGTGTACATAGTATGTAGTTGTTATATAGATATGCGTACACAATGGACATCTACATAGTATGTAATTGTTATATAGATATGCCTACACAATGAACATCTACATAGTATGTAATTGTTATATAGATATGCGTACACAATGAACATCTACATAGTATGTAATTGTTATATAGATATGCGTACACAATGAACAGCGTACATAGTATGTAAATGTTATATAGATATGCGTACACAATGAACATCTACATGTTATGTAGTTGTTATATAGATATGCGTACACAATGAACAGTGTACATATTATGTAGTTGTTATATAGATATGCGTACACAATGAACAGTGTACATATTATGTATTTGTTATATAGATATGCGTACACAATGAACAGTGTACATAGTATGTAGTTGTTATATAGATATGCGTACACAATGAACAGTGTACAAATTATGTAGTTGTTATATAGATATGCATACACAAGGGACATTTTACATATTATGTAGTTGTTATATAGATATGCATACACCAGGGACATTCTACATATTATGTAGTTGTTATATAGATATGCGTACACAATGAACAGTGTACATAGTATGTAGTAGTTATATAGATATGCGTACACAATGAACATCTACATAGTATGTAATTGTTATATAGATATGCGTACACAATAGACATCTACATAGTATGTAATTGTTTTATAGATATGCGTACACAATGAACAGTGTACATAGTATGTAGTTGTTATATAGATATGCGTACACAATGAGCAGTGTACATATTACGTAGTTGTTAAATAGATATGCGTACACAATGAACAGTGTACATAGTATGTAGTTTTTATATAGATATGCGTACACAATGAACATTGTACATATTATGTAGTTGTTATATAGATATGCGTACACAATGAGCAGTGTACATAGTATGTAGTTGTTATATAGATATGCGTACACAATGAACAGTGTACATAGTATGTAGTTGTGATATAGATATGCGTACACAATGAACAGTGTACATAGTATGTAGTTGTTATATAGATATGCGTACACAATGAACAGTGTACATATTAGGTAGTTGTTATATAGATATGCGTACACAATGAACATCTACATAGTATGTAGTTGTTTTGTTGGTTGGTTTGTTGTATTGTTATATAGATATGCCTACACAATGAACATCTACATAGTATGTAATTGTTATATAGATATGCGTACACAATGAACATCTACATAGTATGTAATTGTTATATAGATATGCGTACACAATGAACAGCGTACATAGTATGTAAATGTTATATAGATATGCGTACACAATGAACATCTACATGTTATGTAGTTGTTATATAGATATGCGTACACAATGAACAGTGTACATATTATGTAGTTGTTATATAGATATGCGTACACAATGAACAGTGTACATATTATGTATTTGTTATATAGATATGCGTACACAATGAACAGTGTACATAGTATGTAGTTGTTATATAGATATGCGTACACAATGAACAGTGTACAATTATGTAGTTGTTATATAGATATGCTACACAAGGGACATTTACATATTATGTAGTTGTTATATAGATATGCTACACAGGGACATTTACAATTATGTAGTTGTTATATAGATATGCGTACACAATGAACAGTGTACATAGTATGTAGTTGTTATATAGATATGCGTACACAATGCATTACATAGTATGTATTGTATATAGATATGCGTACACAATGAACAGTGTACATAGTATGTAGTTGTTATATAGATATGCGTACACAATGAGCATGTACATATTATGTAGTTTTATATAGATGCGTACACAATAACAGTGTACATAGTATGTAGTTTTTATATAGATATGCGTACACATGACATTGTCATTATGTAGTTGTTATATAGATATGCGTACACAATGAGCAGTGTACATATTATGTAGTTGTTATATAGATATGCGTACACAATGAACAGTGTACTAGTATGTAGTTGTGATATAGATATGCGTACACAATGAACAGTGTACATAGTATGTAGTTGTTATATAGATATGCGTACACAATGAACAGTGTACATATTAGGTAGTTGTTATATAGATATGCGTACACAATGAACATCTACATAGTATGTAATTGTTATATAGATATGCCTACACAATGAACATCTACATAGTATGTAGTTGTTATATAAATATGCGTACACAATGAACAGTGTACATAGTATGTAGTTGTTATATAGATATGCGTACACAATGAACAGTGTACATATTATGTATTTGTTATATAGATATGCGTACACAATGAACAGTGTACATAGTATGTAGTTGTTATATAGATATGTGTACACAATGAACAGTGAACATATTATGTAGTTGTTATATAGATATGCGTACACAACGAACAGTCTACATATTATGTAGTTGTTATATAGATATGTGTACACAATGAACATAGTATGCAGTAGTTACACAGATATGCCGACCTGCTAATCAAGTTGACCACAATGAAGTTAACTTACCACTTTTGAATGATAATTCATCGATGCTATATCTAATACATTTTGCATCGCAGGTTCGATCCCACGCCTCACCCTAATAAAAGCAGTATTTCAGATTGGACTTTAAGCCGGGTTCTCCGTGTCTGTGCTTTACACCGTGCACGTAGAAGAACCAGAGGATACCCTGGAATGTGTCTCTTTCTGTATCATTGCACTATTCTCCAAAAATCTAAAATAACTAAATATCTTCAAGAGGCGTCGCTCATATGAGCAACCGGTAGCGACGATAAATAAATACAAAACACGCAATACATGTTGCTCCTTCAATAAACGACCTTATGTCAGAGATGTATTAAAGGGAAGTAACTGATGTATGGATATTGACTAAGACCAATACAAATATGATATTAAACAAGAACTATTGTAAATATGCAAATAAATCAGCGATAAATACATGATTTTAATAGATTGATGGACAATTTATTCCAACATTAGAACTTATTTTTATTGATCTGACATGTAATGTTAATTGTTTACACGAGTTGCATATTGTTATTGTTCTATCATAGAGAAGCACTGTGATAAGGAAGTGTATATAAACATGAGATAATATAACATGCATTTATGTGAAGAATACATGAATACATGAACATATACAGCCAGCAATGCATTCTTAACACAATGCTTATTTGCCCCCAAAATAAGTGGCCTGAATTTCTTAGAACTCAATGCCTCTGATGCGTTCCCTCCCCATCATACTGCATCATATCCGCAATTATGCCAAAGTTCATGATTCTAGTAAGATTCGCACATAGTGTTCACGTATTCAGCAACTTAATGTGGGTAATCCTTCAACAAATAAAATGACTAATATGAACTTCTAGAGATGTCGTCACTAATATGAGCCTGGTTCGAGGAGATATAAAAATGAATGTTTATCACAAGTTAGTTATGTCGTCACTAATGACAGTCTGGTTCGAGGAGATATAAAAATGAACGTTTATCACAAGTATTGAATAAAATGTGTGTGTTGTTAGTGCTATGCCTAGCAACTAGATTGCCCAGCAGTATCATTTCGAACAGGACACACAATCAAGTAAATGGACACGATGTAAAGCGGTGAAGCATAGTAGTGTTATACATAGTCAGTTATTGCTCTTGACTAGTAATAAATAAAGATTGGACATCTCAATTGGTTTCTTCTGTTTTAATCGTTGTTTCCTTTGAACCATCTGACATCCATTTCTCATCTTATAATTATTAAATCTCGACAGATGTCCTACAGTATATCCAGAGGATACATGAAATTTAATGTAGAAATTTCTTATCAAGTAACTAACATGAGTTGAAGCTAAATACGTTAACATGTATGCTATTAAAGGACAATAATACAACATTACTTGTACAATAATACAACACTACTTGTACAATAATACATTACTACTTGTACAATAATACATTACTACTTGTACAATAATACATTACTACTTGTACACTAATACATTAATACTTGTGCAATAATACATTACTACTTGTACACTAATACATTACTACTTGTACAATAATACATTACTACTTGTACAATAATACATTACTACTTGTACAATAATACAACACTACTTGTACAATAATACACCACTACTTGTACAATAATACAACATTACTTGTACAATAATACAACACTACGTGTACAATAATACAACACTACTTGTACAATAATACAACACTACTTGTACAATAATACACCACTACTTGTACAATAATACAACACTACTTGTACAATAATACACACTACTTGTACAATAATACAACACTACTTGTACAATAATACAACACTACTTGTACAATAATACACATACTTGTACAATAATACACCACTACTTGTACAATAATACAACATTACTTGTACAATAATACACCACTACTTGTACATTAATACAACTCTTGTACAATAATACAACACTACTTGTACAATAATACACCATTCTTGTACAATAATACACCACTACTTGTACAATAATACATTACTACTTGTACAATAATACAACACTATTGTACATTAATATAGCGATACTTGTACAATAATACATTACTACTTGTACAATAATACATTACTACTTGTACAATAATATTTTTGTGTTTTTTTGTTAATACATTCTACTTGTACAATAATACATTTTTGTAGAATAATACATTATCTTGTACAATAATACATTACTACTTGTACAATAATACAACACTACTTGTGCAATAATATAGCGATACTTGTACAATAATACATTACTACTTGTACAATAATACACCACTACTTGTACAATAATACA
>JABXNX010000068.1:111038-164556 GCA_014843695.1 Archivesica marissinica | reverse complement strand
ATGGGTATGGTGGATGGAGGCTTGGGTAGATGGGTATGGTGGATGGAGGCTTGAGTAGATGGGTATGGTGGATGGAGGCTTGAGTAGATGGGTATGGTGGATGGAGGCTTGGGTAGATGGGTATGGTGGATGGAGGCTTGGGTAGATGGGTATGGTGGATGGAGGCTTGGGTAGATGGGTATGGTGGATGGAGGCTTGGGTAGATGGGTATGGTGGATGGGTTTGGTAGATGGGTATGGTGGGTGGAGGCTTGAGTAGATGGGTATGGTGGATGGAGGCTTGAGTAGATGGGTATGGTGGAGGTGGAGGCTTGAGTAGATGGGTATGGTGGATGGAGGCTTGGGTAGATGGGTATGGTGGATGGAGGCTTGGGTAGATGGGTATGGTGGATGGAGGCTTGGGTAGATGGGTATGGTGGATGGAGGCTTGGGTAGATGGGTATGGTGGATGGAGGCTTGAGTAGATGGGTATGGTGGGTGGAGGCTTGAGTAGATGGGTATGGTGGGTGGAGGCTTGAGTAGATGGAGGCTTGAGTAGATGGGTATGGTGGGTGGAGGCTTGAGTAGATGGAGGCTTGGGTAGATGGGTATGGTGGATGGAGGCTTGGGTAGATGGGTATGGTGGATGGAGGCTTGGGTAGATGGGTATGGTGGATGGAGGCTTGGGTAGATGGGTATGGTGGATGGAGGCTTGAGTAGATGGGTATGGTGGGTGGAGGCTTGGGTAGATGGGTATGGTGGATGGAGGCTTGGGTAGATGGGTATGGTGGATGGAGACTTGGTAGATGGGTATGGTGGATGGAGGCTTGGGTAGATGGGTATGGTGGATGGAGGCTTGGGTAGATGTGGGTGGAGGCTTGAGTAGATGGGTATGGTGGATGGAGGCTTGGGTAGATGGGTATGGTGGATGGAGACTTGGGTAGATGGGTATGGTGGATGGAGGCTTGGGTAGATGGGTATGGTGGATGGAGGCTTGAGTAGATGGGTATGGTGGGTGGAGGCTTGAGTAGATGGGTATGGTGGATGGAGGCTTGAGTAGATGGGTATGGTGGGTGGAGGCTTGAGTAGATGGGTATGGTGGATGGAGGCTTGAGTAGATGGGTATGGTGGATGGAGGCTTGAGTAGATGGGTATGGTGGATGGAGGCTTGAGTAGATGGGTATGGTGGGTGGAGGCTTGAGTAGATGGGTATGGTGGATGGAGGCTTGAGTAGATGGGTATGGTGGATGGAGGCTTGAGTAGATGGGTATGGTGGATGGAGGCTTGAGTAGATGGGTATGGTGGATGGAGGCTTGGGTAGATGGGTATGGTGGATGGAGGCTTGAGTAGATGGGTATGGTGGATGGAGGCTTGGGTAGATGGGTATGGTGGATGGAGGCTTGGGTAGATGTGGATGGAGGCTTGGGTAGATGGGTATGGTGGATGGAGGCTTGGGTAGATGGGTATGGTGGATGGGGACTTGGGTAGATGGGTATGGTGGATGGAGGCTTGGGTAGATGGGTATGGTGGATGGAGGCTTGAGTAGATGGGTATGGTGGGTGGAGGCTTGAGTAGATGGGTATGGTGGATGGAGGCTTGGGTAGATGGGTATGGTGGATGGAGACTTGGGTAGATGGGTATGGTGGATGGAGGCTTGGGTAGATGGGTATGGTGGATGGAGGCTTGAGTAGATGGGTATGGTGGGTGGAGGCTTGAGTAGATGGAGGCTTGGGTAGATGGGTATGGTGGTGGAGGCTTGGGTAGATGGGTATGGTGGATGGAGGCTTGGGTAGATGGGTATGGTGGATGGAGGCTTGGGTAGATGGGTATGGTGGGTGGAGGCTTGAGTAGATGGGTATGGTGGGTGGAGGCTTGAGTAGATGGGTATGGTGGGTGGAGGCTTGGGTAGATGGGTATGGTGGATGGAGGCTTGGGTAGATGGGTATGGTGGATGGAGGCTTGGGTAGATGGGTATGGTGGGTGGAGGGTATGGTGGATGGGGGCTTTGGTTGATGGGTAGATGGGTATGGTGGATGGAGGCTTGGGTAGATGGGTATGGTGGATGGGATGGTGGATGGGGCTTGGGTTGATAGTATGGTAGATGGGTATGGTGGGTGGAGGCTTGAGTAGATGGGTATGGTGGATGGAGGCTTGGGTAGATGGGTATGGTGGATGGGTATGGTGGATGGGGGCTTGGGTGGATGGGTATGGTAGATGGGTATGGTGGATGGAGGCTTGGGTAGATGGGTATGGTGGATGGAGGCTTGGGTAATGGTATGGTGGATGGGTATGGTGGATGGGGCTTGGGTAGATGGGTATGGTGGATGGAGGCTTGGGTAGATGGGTATGGTGGGTGGAGGCTTGGGTACATGGGTATGGTGGATGGGTATGGTGGATGGGGGCTTGGGTTGATGGGTATGGTGGGTGGGTATGGTGGATGGAGGCTTGGGTAGATGGGTATGGTGGATGGGTATGATGGACAGGTATGGTGGATGGAGGCTTGGGTTGATGATAGTGAGGATAATTTGACTCACACTTGGGTGCTATTTTTATCTTCTTCCACATTCAGTTCCTCAGCCAGAAATCCTCTGTCCAATGGCTGTTTAGGCTGCCCAGATTCTACAATATACATTGTATGTATTACCCTAGAATGTACATCCACGTAACTATACTGAGGAAAATTCAGGCACCCGTCTTGTGGTATTGTGTTGGGGAATTCCTTGGAACTGCTATGTGTTGGATAGCTCAAGTAACACAAGAACTAGACCAGACATGAAAGTGCAGACACGCTGTGCTTGACGACTCCATGTTCATCATATTATTGATATGTACTGAGTTTCATTTGATTTTAATGAGAATGTAGTACAAGCTCATTACAATTTTAAATCTGTTAATAAAGCTGAATGAGTCAGAAGATTAAACAAAATATACTCCGTGGCTAAGTTGTTACGGTTGTTGACTTCACCTGTTTCTCCCCGCTGTAGGTTCGAATCCCTCCGAGGGTATCAAATTATTTCATGTGGTTCTTTGCCTGCAATTTGGAGGGCACACAGGGTCTTCCTCCACCAAAAATAGCTGGAGAGTCACCGTTGGTTCAACTTTAATCGACCAAAACAAACAAACAAACTTTCAGGAGGCCATGTATTAATAATATTTGTGTACCTGCAATCATGACAGAGGCCGTGTATTATATGAGGGGTTAATAATATTTGTGTACCTGCAATCATGACAGAGGCCATATATTATGAGGGGTTAATAATATTTATGTACATGCAATCATGACAGAGGCCGTGTATTATATGAGGGGTTAATAATATTTGTGTACCTGCAATCATGACAGAGGCCGTGTATTATATGAGGGGTTAATAATATTTATGTACCTGCAATCATGACAGAGGCCGTGTATTATATGAGGGGTTAATAATATTTGTGTACCTGCAATCATGACAGAGGCCGTGTATTATATGAGGGGTTAATAATATTTGTGTACCTGCAATCATGACAGAGGCCATGTATTATATGAGGGGTTAATAATATTTGTGTACCTGCAATCATGACAGAGGCCGTGTATTATATGAGGGGTTAATAATATTTGTGTACCTGCAATCATGACAGAGGCCGTGTATTATATGAGGGGTTAATAATATTTGTGTACCTGCAATCATGACAGAGGCCGTGTATTATATGAGGGGTTAATAATATTTGTGTACCTGCAATCATGACAGAGGCCGTGTATTATATGAGGGGTTAATAATATTTGTGTACCTGCAATCATGACAGAGGCCATGTATTATGAGGGGTTAATAATATTTGTGTACCTGCAATCATGACAGAGGCCGTGTATTATATGAGGGGTTAATAATATTTGTGTACCTGCAATCATGACAGAGGCCGTGTATTATATGAGGGGTTAATAATATTTGTGTACCTGCAATCATGACAGAGGCCGTGTATTATATGAGGGGTTAATAATATTTGTGTACCTGCAATCATGACAGAGGCCGTGTATTATATGAGGGGTTAATAATATTTGTGTACCTGCAATCATGACAGAGGCCATGTATTATATGAGGGGTTAATAATATTTGTGTACCTGCAATCATGACAGAGGCCATGTATTATATGAGGGGTTAATAATATTTGTGTACCTGCAATCATGACAGAGGCCGTGTATTATATGAGGGGTTAATAATATTTGTGTACCTGCAATCATGACAGAGGCCGTGTATTATATGAGGGGTTAATAATATTTGTGTACCTGCAATCATGACAGAGGCCGTGTATTATATGAGGGGTTAATAATATTTGTGTACCTGCAATCATGACAGAGGCCATGTATTATATGAGGGGTTAATAATATTTGTGTACCTGCAATCATGACAGAGGCCATGTATTATATGAGGGGTTAATAATATTTGTGTACCTGCAATCATGACAGAGGCCATGTATTATATGAGGGGTTAATAATATTTGTGTACCTGCAATCATGACAGAGGCCGTGTATTATATGAGGGGTTAATAATATTTGTGTACCTGCAATCATGACAGAGGCCGTGTATTATATGAGGGGTTAATAATATTTGTGTACCTGCAATCATGACAGAGGCCGTGTATTATATGAGGGGTTAATAATATTTGTGTACCTGCAATCATGACAGAGGCCATGTATTATATGAGGGGTTAATAATATTTGTGTACCTGCAATCATGACAGAGGCCGTGTATTATATGAGGGGTTAATAATATTTGTGTACCTGCAATCATGACAGAGGCCGTGTATTATATGAGGGGTTAATAATATTTGTGTACCTGCAATCATGACAGAGGCCGTGTATTATATGAGGGGTTAATAATATTTGTGTACCTGCAATCATGACAGAGGCCATGTATTATATGAGGGGTTAATAATATTTGTGTACCTGCAATCATGACAGAGGCCGTGTATTATATGAGGGGTTAATAATATTTGTGTACCTGCAATCATGACAGAGGCCGTGTATTATATGAGGGGTTAATAATATTTGTGTACCTGCAATCATGACAGAGGCCGTGTATTATATGAGGGGTTAATAATATTTGTGTACCTGCAATCATGACAGAGGCCGTGTATTATATGAGGGGTTAATAATATTTGTGTACCTGCAATCATGACAGAGGCCATGTATTATATGAGGGGTTAATAATATTTGTGTACCTGCAATCATGACAGAGGCCGTGTATTATATGAGGGGTTAATAATATTTGTGTACCTGCAATCATGACAGAGGCCGTGTATTATATGAGGGGTTAATAATATTTGTGTACCTGCAATCATGACAGAGGCCATGTATTATGAGGGGTTAATAATATTTGTGTACCTGCAATCATGACAGAGGCCGTGTATTATATGAGGGGTTAATAATATTTGTGTACCTGCAATCATGACAGAGGCCGTGTATTATATGAGGGTTAATAATATTTGTGTACCTGCAATCATGACAGAGGCCGTGTATTATATGAGGGGTTAATAATATTTGTGTACCTGCAATCATGACAGAGGCCATGTATTATATGAGGGGTTAATAATATTTGTGTACCTGCAATCATGACAGAGGCCGTGTATTATATGAGGGGTTAATAATATTTGTGTACCTGCAATCATGACAGAGGCCGTGTATTATATGAGGGGTTAATAATATTTGTGTACCTGCAATCATGACAGAGGCCGTGTATTATATGAGGGGTTAATAATATTTGTGTACCTGCAATCATGACAGAGGCCGTGTATTATATGAGGGGTTAATAATATTTGTGTACCTGCAATCATGACAGAGGCCATGTATTATATGAGGGGTTAATAATATTTGTGTACCTGCAATCATGACAGAGGCCGTGTATTATATGAGGGGTTAATAATATTTGTGTACCTGCAATCATGACAGAGGCCATGTATTATATGAGGGGTTAATAATATTTGTGTACCTGCAATCATGACAGAGGCCGTGTATTATATGAGGGGTTAATAATATTTGTGTACCTGCAATCATGACAGAGGCCATGTATTATATGAGGGGTTAATAATATTTGTGTACCTGCAATCATGACAGAGGCCATGTATTATATGAGGGGTTAATAATATTTGTGTACCTGCAATCATGACAGAGGCCGTGTATTATATGAGGGGTTAATAATATTTGTGTACCTGCAATCATGACAGAGGCCGTGTATTATATGAGGGGTTAATAATATTTGTGTACCTGCAATCATGACAGAGGCCGTGTATTATATGAGGGGTTAATAATATTTGTGTACCTGCAATCATGACAGAGGCCATGTATTATATGAGGGGTTAATAATATTTGTGTACCTGCAATCATGACAGAGGCCGTGTATTATATGAGGGGTTAATAATATTTGTGTACCTGCAATCATGACAGAGGCCGTGTATTATATGAGGGGTTAATAATATTTGTGTACCTGCAATCATGACAGAGGCCGTGTATTATATGAGGGGTTAATAATATTTGTGTACCTGCAATCATGACAGAGGCCGTGTATTATATGAGGGGTTAATAATATTTGTGTACCTGCAATCATGACAGAGGCCATGTATTATATGAGGGGTTAATAATATTTGTGTACCTGCAATCATGACAGAGGCCGTGTATTATATGAGGGGTTAATAATATTTGTGTACCTGCAATCATGACAGAGGCCATGTATTATATGAGGGGTTAATAATATTTGTGTACCTGCAATCATGACAGAGGCCGTGTATTATATGAGGGGTTAATAATATTTGTGTACCTGCAATCATGACAGAGGCCGTGTATTATATGAGGGGTTAATAATATTTGTGTACCTGCAATCATGACAGAGGCCGTGTATTATATGAGGGGTTAATAATATTTGTGTACCTGCAATCATGACAGAGGCCATGTATTATGAGGGGTTAATAATATTTGTGTACCTGCAATCATGACAGAGGCCGTGTATTATATGAGGGGTTAATAATATTTGTGTACCTGCAATCATGACAGAGGCCGTGTATTATATGAGGGGTTAATAATATTTGTGTACCTGCAATCATGACAGAGGCCGTGTATTATATGAGGGGTTAATAATATTTGTGTACCTGCAATCATGACAGAGGCCATGTATTATATGAGGGGTTAATAATATTTGTGTACCTGCAATCATGACAGAGGCCATGTATTATATGAGGGGTTAATAATATTTGTGTACCTGCAATCATGACAGAGGCCATGTATTATATGAGGGGTTAATAATATTTGTGTACCTGCAATCATGACAGAGGCCGTGTATTATATGAGGGGTTAATAATATTTGTGTACCTGCAATCATGACAGAGGCCGTGTATTATATGAGGGGTTAATAATATTTGTGTACCTGCAATCATGACAGAGGCCATGTATTATATGAGGGGTTAATAATATGTGTGTACCTGCAATCATGACAGAGGCCATGTATTATATGAGGGGTTAATAATATGTGTGTACCTGCAATCATGACAGAGGCCATGTATTATATGAGGGGTTAATAATATTTGTGTACCTGCAATCATGACAGAGGCCGTGTATTATATGAGGGGTTAATAATATTTGTGTACCTGCAATCATGACAGAGGCCATGTATTATATGAGGGGTTAATAATATTTGTGTACCTGCAATCATGACAGAGGCCGTGTATTATATGAGGGGTTAATAATAGTTGTGTACCTGCAATCATGACAGAGGCTGTGTATTATATGAGGGGTTAATAATATTTGTGTACCTGCAATCATGACAGAGGCTGTGTATTTATATTTGTTGAATTGTAGATATTCTCGGAACAGTTCATTTATTATCATATTCTCATTGCTTAGTGGTGGTTTTGCATCAGTATGGTCGTCCAGTGAGTTGAACACTTCAGCTCTTATCCGAGCTTTAATCTCGCCTAGCACACCTCGGTTTTCCAATGTGTCTTTAATAACTGTAAAAGTGAAATCATGAAAATGTTAAGAAATTGTTAAATTAGTTATGCCATATATATATATCAAAATAAATACTGAAATCAATAATACAGATGAGTCATTATCACTATATAATGATGAGTAAGGAAAACTGTAGGAGTTAATTAGACAAGCATCAATGAATGGAGGAAACAAAGTAAAACTGTAGGAGTTAATTAGACAAGCATCAATGAATGGAGGAAACAAAGTAAAACTGTAGGAGTTAATTAGACAAGCATCAATGAATGGAGGAAACAAAGTAAAACTGTAGGAGTTAATTAGACAAGCATCAATGAATGGAGGAAACAAAGTAAAACTGTAGGAGTTAATTAGACAAGCATCAATGAATGGAGGAAACAAAGTAAAACTGTAGGAGTTAATTAGACAAGCATCAATGAATGGAGGAAACAAAGTAAAACTGTAGGAGTTAATTAGACAAGCATCAATGAATGGAGGAAACAAAGTAAAACTGTAGGAGTTAATTAGACAAGCATCAATGAATGGAGGAAACAAAGTAAAACTGTAGGAGTTAATTAGACAAGCATCAATGAATGGAGGAAACAAAGTAAAACTGTAGGAGTTAATTAGACATGCATCAATGAATGGAGGAAACAAAGTAACGGAAAACTGTAGGAGTTAATTAGACATGCATCAATGAATGGAGGAAACAAAGGGCCATAACTTCTAAGCTTCCGTTGTACAAACAATGTATCGTTATTATAAACTAAAATGTATCGTTATTAGAAACTAAAATGTATCGTTATTAGAAACTAAAATGTATCGTTATTATAAACTAAAATGTATCGTTATTATAAACTAAAATGTATCGTTATTATAAACTAAAATGTATCGTTATTATAAACTAAAATGTATCGTTATTATAAACTAAAATGTATCTATTATAAACTAAAATGTATCGTTATTATAAACTAAAATGTATCGTTATTATAAACTAAAATGTATCGTTATTATAAACTAAAGTGTATCGTTATTATAAACTAAAATGTTATAACCTAAAATGCATCGTTATTATAAACTAAACTGTATCGTTATTATAAACTAAAATGTATCTATTATAAACTAAAATGTATCGTTATTATAAACTAAAATGTATCGTTATTATAAACTAAAATGTATCGTTATTATAAACTAAAATGTATCTATTATAAACTAAAATGTATCTATTATAAACTAAAATGCATCGTTACTATAAACTAAAATGTATCTATTATAAACTAAAATGTATCTATTATAAACTAAAATGTATCTATTATAAACTAAAATGTATCTATTATAAACTAAAATGTATCTATTATAAACTAAAATGTATCTATTATAAACTAAAATGCATCGTTATTATAAACTAAAATGTATCGTTATTATAAACTAAAATGCATCGTTATTATAAACTAAAATGTATCGTTATTATAAACTAAAATGTATCATTATTATAAACTAAAATGTATCGTTATTATAAACTAAAATGTATCTATTATAAACTAAAATGTATTGTTATTATAAACTAAAATGTATCTATTATAAACTAAAATGTATCTATTATAAACTAAAATGTATCATTATTATAAACTAAAATGTATCTATTATAAACTAAAATGTATCTATTATAAACTAAAATGTATCGTTATTATAAACTAAAATGCATCGTTATTATAAATTAAAATGTATCTATTATAAACTAAAATGTATCTATTATAAACTAATATAAACTAAAATGTATCTATTATAAACTAAAATGTATCGTTATTATAAACTAAAATGTATCTATTATAAACTAAAATGTATCTATTATAAACTAAAATGTATCTATTATAAACTAAAATGTATCTATTATAAAATAAAATGTATCGTTATTATAAACTAAAATGCATCGTTATTATAAACTAATATGTATCTATTATAAACTAAAATGTATCTATTATAAACTAAAATGTATCTATTATAAACTAAAATGTATCTATTATAAACTAAAATGTATCTATTATAAACTAAAACGTATCTATTATAAACTAAAATGTATCATTATTATAAACTAAAATGTATCTATTATAAACTAAAATGTATCTATTATAAACTAAAATGTATCTATTATAAACTAAAATGTATCTATTATAAACTAAAATGTATCTATTATAAACTAAAATGCATCGTTATTTTAAACTAAAATGTATCTATTATAAACTAAAATGTATCTATTATAAACTAAAATGCATCGTTATTATAAACTAAAATGTATCTATTATAAACTAAAATGCATCGTTATCATAAACTAAAATGTATCTATTATAAACTAAAATGTATCGTTATTATAAACTAAAATGTATCTATTATAAACTAAAATGTATCTATTATAAACTAAAATGTATTGTTATTATAAACTAAAATGTATCTATTATAAACTAAAATGTATCTATTATAAACTAAAATGTATCGTTATTATAAACTAAAATGTATCTATTATAAACTAAAATGTATCTATTATAAACTAAAATGCATCGTTATTATAAACTAAAATGTATCTATTATAAACTAAAATGTATCGTTATTATAAACTAAAATGTATCGTTATTATAAACTAAAATGTATCTATTATAAACTAAAATGTATCTATTATAAACTAAAATGTATCTATTATAAACTAAAATGCATCGTTATTTTAAACTAAAATGTATCTATTATAAACTAAAATGTATCTATTATAAACTAAAATGCATCGTTATTATAAACTAAAATGTATCTATTATAAACTAAAATGCATCGTTATCATAAACTAAAATGTATCTATTATAAACTAAAATGTATCGTTATTATAAACTAAAATGTATTGTTATTATAAACTAAAATGTATCTATTATAAACTAACTAAAATGTATCTATTATAAACTAAAATGTATCTATTATAAACTAAAATGTATCGTTATTATAAACTAAAATGTATCGTTATTATAAACTAAAATGTTATAACCTAAAATGCATCGTTATTATAAACTAAACTGTATCGTTATTATAAACTAAAATGTATCGTTATTATAAACTAAAATGTATCTATTATAAACTAAAATGTATCGTTATTATAAACTAAAATGTATCGTTATTATAAACTAAAGTATCGTTATTATAAACTAAAATGCATCGTTATCATAAACTAAAATGTATCGTTATTATAAACTAAAATGTATCGTTATTATAAACTAAAATATATCTATTATAAACTAAAATGTATCGTTATTATAAACTAAAATGTATCGTTATTATAAACTAAAATGTTATAACCTAAAATGCATCGTTATTATAAACTAAACTGTATCGTTATTATAAACTAAAATGTATCGTTATTATAAACTAAAATGTATCGTTATTATAAACTAAAATGTATCGTTATTATAAACTAAAATATATCTATTATAAACTAAAATGTATCGTTATTATAAACTAAAATGTATCGTTATTATAAACTAAAATGTTATAACCTAAAATGCATCGTTATTATAAACTAAACTGTATCGTTATTATAAACTAAAATGTATCGTTATTATAAACTAAAATATATCTATCATAAACTAAAATGTATCGTTATTATAAACTAAAATGTATCGTTATTATAAACTAAAATGGACTAGTTGCTGTGGATCACCACAACCCAACACCAACAAGAAACCTTTATTATCAAATTTTACAGTCAAAAACCCATTACAATGCCTCATTGGTCAAAAATGAAACATGTAAATCCATATGAAAACAGCAGCCAATGAAATAGCGATGTATATTCGCCGCAGATCTTATCCATAATGGAATCATTATTGGATTTTACTTTTTGTTTTGGACTTGTTTTCTGTATTGCTCTGCACGCTGAGGCTGCAGGCAGCATGATTGCATTTAACGAAGTAGCAGGGATCATTATAGAGGGCGATGTGGGCGAAATTGTCGCCCTAGGGACCCTGACTTCGCCCTCTGGGGGCCCCACTTCTTCCTAAAAAAAAATATTTTTTGGTTTTTACGATTTTCAAACAAAATTTGGTCTAGTAAAGATACACTGGCCCATTATAAAGCACTCCTTCTATTCAAATGTTGTGTTTAATGGTTGTACTGTGCATTTTAACCCTATTTTGCATTAGTATATTAAATAACACCATTTAAGGACGCGATTGCGCACTCTCACATCCCAGAGGGCGAAGTCAGGGTCCCTAGGGCGACAATTTCGCCCACATCGCCCTCTAAACTGATCCCTGCAACCTTAACGATAGAGGCAGTAATCTTGGGACAATTGGCAGTAATCTTGACATTATACTTAGGCTGAAATTTGATCTTCAACTGAAGGTTAAATTTGATCTTCAATTGCAGAAGAGTATTCTTTTCAGCTCTAGTTTACTGCCACCCGAACCATACAAAACATCTTGTGTGTTATTTCATCAAACCATAGCCAGTAGAAAGTTTCTTTCCACAACGGCTGAAAAACTATTTTCCATTTTGAAATGTTTTTTTACTGTCAAGTTGTTCAATATTGTGTTTACATTTTCTACTTTCACTTTCATTTTGGACGACCCATGAGAAATTTCAACATTTGTCCATTTCACATCTGTAGAAGTTTCCATCTACTCAATTCTCAATTATGCTAATATATCCTATCATATCTCGTCGCTAATCTGCTAATGAATCCATCTTTCATCCATTGTACAGACAAAGACCACGCAATTTATTTATGCTATTAATGAAGGTATATCCCTGATACAGCCAATCAGCGAGTTGTATGCTAATGTATCGGGGTTTCTCAGCATGATTGAGAAATTAGTGAAGTCATTGTTTATTGGGGGCTATTATTTAGGTGTTGCAGTAGCTAATGTTGTGTAAACAGAGGACAAAAGAGGTATAATTGATTGATTTAGTCATCAGGCCCGAGAATGTTTACGAGTGTCGTCTCCGAGACCGGAAATCGAGAGACATTAAAAAATTTCTCCGGGCCCCGAGATTTTTTTAGACACCTTAAAGAGAGACAGGCGCGACTTGGATTTTGAGGGGCCCCGGGCAGTCCTATTTTTTGAGCACTGCCATAGAAAAAAAAAATGTGTGTCTTGTGCCTGTGGTTTTGACATGTATCATTGACTGACCGGCTTTCGATACCATAAGCACTGTTGCTCTGCTATTAAAAGTAATGGAAGGTAATCCAAAACATGCATTACCTTTAAATTATATCATTTCCATTTATCCATATCATTATATAAAATAATGACTATCAAAACAACAAATTGTAGTCAACTAAACACAATAGGTAGCAGCCAGCCACCATTTAAAATATTGACCTATTATCGATACCCTCTAAAATGAAGAGTATCCTTGTATGACCTGTATATAGGTACTGTCCAAATGTAACCTAACACATGTTAATAAAAAACTATAACATGATAAAATAACTATGGGGTCATTCTGGAACTGTATTCAAATTTGACAGTTTATATATCGGTGTAGAACCATGGTAGGGGCATATGAATTCATCATTGCGTCTGAACATAGACAAGCATTTTCACTAAGCTCTCTAACTGCCTGGTAGACATTTGGCA
Source organism: Archivesica marissinica (assembly GCA_014843695.1). NCBI lineage: Eukaryota > Metazoa > Mollusca > Bivalvia > Venerida > Vesicomyidae > Archivesica > Archivesica marissinica. Next base: position 151,015 of record JABXNX010000068.1, on the reverse strand, counting down.
TGGCAGTAGATGAGTACATCCTGTACTAAGGGACACATGGCGTTGGTCTGGTCTGTACTAGTAACAATAATAACCCATACATGTCCAAAGAAGGTAATGAGGATATTTATATTCCAGACAAGTTCTCTTAATATTAGTAAAAATATATAAGGTATGACCTTTTTTGAGACACCCTGTACAATACTGAAATATCAATGTCAGGTGATAATCATGTGACTTTCTGAAGCAGCTGAGATAAAACTCACGAACTCTGTTAGAAAACATTCTCATCTTCGTACACTGTGTTTAAAAATGCAGTCCTTTGCTATGCAACTGATGAACAGTAATAGCAAAAGGCCTGCTGCACGGTAAAGTGCCCATTGTGGAAGTCGTGATACCTCAGTGGTAGCGCGTTCGCTTCACGTGCGAAAGGCCTGGAGTTCGAGCCCCGCTGGAGCCGTTACGATTGTGTCCTTAGGCAAGGCATTTAAATTCCACATGCCTCTTCTCTCTCCCTCGTGGCGATGGATTCCATCAGTAATGAGGTCTCGAGAGTGATTAGTATAAGTTATAAGAACTTGTTTCGCAATCAAGCTAAAATAAATTTGTATAAACTAAAATGCCCATTTGTAGAAAATATGTGTATAATGCTATTTTTTTAATCTATTCCTAAAATCACACTGAAATGATGTTTTTCATAAAGGTATTCCATAAACTGTGCAAGTGAAAAAATTACATTAAATTACATGGGGGGGGGGGGAATTTCACAGGCCAAAAAAAATATTTGGCCAAAACCTATTCTTTTTTATACCAGTTATGAAAAGAAGGATTATTCACTTATTTTACAACGCATATTGGAAAACTACCTCAGGCATGTGCATGATGTGTGACGTCCGTGGTCCAGCGTCGGATTTGGAATCAAGCGGTCCCGGGTTCAATACTCGGTCAGGTCACGTATGTAGTGTCATTGAGCAAGGCACCTCACACACATTGCTTCTTAGTACTGGTTAACCACTATGGTAGGTTAAGCCTGACCAGGAAAACATGTCTAGGTCCCCGTAAGGGGTTTGACATTAATGGAACATACATAGAGTGGTGGAACCTATGCTCGGCGTATTCCTATGCTCGGCGTATTTTCATCCGTATTTAAAATATTTATATAGTATAATTTCGCTGACAGAGCTGAAGCATGGTCAGATGTCACATGACTGGTCAGGGTTGTACAAATATTTTTCAAGGCCACTTGTCTAGGACCAGGATGCCACTTGTCCAATAATATTTTGCCAAAACAGCAATTAAAAATGTGATATCATATGTATCTTTACGTATAGGCTAATTGAGACAGAGACAAGATCATGATTAAGATGATTTAATTCAGTTTTTACTCTTATTTACATAAATTATCTAAATAAATAAAGAATCATTATTACACACAAACTAATAATAATTATTTACAACACCGGTCACACACGTTTCTTAACACATATACCCGTGGACATGACGACCACCTTTGCCACAGGCAAGCCAGTGCCTGGTGGCCTTCTCAGCATCAAAGTCTTGCAGAGAAGGCCCAGTTCTCTTCAGTTCACTTAATGGCACTCGGGCTGGTCCTTAATAGTTTGGCGTACACCTCACTGCTCTGCTGCTGTTGCCTCATAAGCACCTTCAACTGCACATACTCCGTCTGAATCTGGCTGTGACTAGCCTCAGGGAACACAGCCATCATATGGTTCAGGATGTCCTGTAGATCTTCTTTTCCGTGGCTGGCCAGCTGATGTCGCTCACTTGGGACGGACCTGTACTGTAGTCCAGGGCCTGGAAGGACTTCAGTGGTTTCTCGTTGAAGGTCTGGAACCTGCAAATATACATGCATATCACTACATAATTATGAATTCAAAATGGAATCATCAGTGAGTGTACTCACTCAATACTCAGTCTGTTCTTTTTAGCCTCCCCACTTTCACCTTCACTTTTCCGTTTAGAACTAAAGAATTTAAGTAAACTCATATTGATCTTAACACGGCAGCGCAGTTTAATAGAATAATTAATATGGACGAAATGTGCAGAGTCCGATAATTATTTACAGTATATTTCTATATAAAATTGAGTAAATCATATCGGTTGGCTAATCTTGAACTTGAATTGCTCTAATTATATCATGAAATTAAAAAACACAACTTACCTCTTTAAAAATAGTGACGTTTTCTGCACCTCGGCAAAAAAGACAGAATGGACGCATGTATCGGCGAATATCAATCAGTGTTTGCAGTCTGTAACATTAATTGCCCACGTTTGTAGCACACGTCCATCATAACAAATCAACCCAATCAGGCCTCATTCATCTATTTATTATGTATGTCCACTCTTAATCTTTAAATTAGCGAGTGTTGTCACAGTTCATCGCATTGTTTACATTCGCAATCGGCATATGTGTGATCACGTGATCTCACAACACGCGTATATAAATACGATGTTTCATTAGATTTCTACCATGGTAATTCATCCGTTTTTTGGTAAAAGTAAATAGAGCTGGGGTTTTTTATATAGATTTTCTGGGTTTTTTAAGATTTTCTGTCAAAAAAGATGATTATGATTTTTGAAAAAGGCACTTGTCCGGGACTAACGTTTTGAAATTAGCCACTTGTCCGCCGTAATTTTCGACTTGTCCCGGGCGTCGGGCGATAGGATTTGTACAGCCCTGCTGGTCTAGCAGACGAATATAAACAAGCAAATCATTGGGAGAATATTTCCACTGAAACTGATTGTATGAGCAATTCAGGTAGCTATCCGAATTTAAAAAATATACACCTAAGCCGAAAAATAGTTTCTATACCATTTCTGATTAAGACCAATAAATGTTTTTATTCAATGATGTACTATATCAAAATAAAGATATTCAACAAGTTATGGTGGATAAATAAAAAAAATAACAAGTATGCCGTGCATAGGTGCCCTGAAGTCTTCAGTTCCCCATATAAACAGGTGCCTACCGACACCATTGCGATAGTTGTATTGAGTAGCAAGGTCACGTGATGAAGCTAAAACTGTCAGCAAGAGTGGTTTGAAAGTTGTTTTCACGACTTAAGAAAATAATTATATACAGCAAGTGCTATTAACATTTTATACTGCCATTACTGGCCATTATATGTGGGATTTAAGCTGAGCATAGGTTCCACCACTCTACATACATGATGCATTGTGGGAATATCGTACATAAACAATGAATGTCATCATTTTACTTCTAGTCCAATTTAAATGCGCGATACGAAGAGTATTGAAATAATTGAAAACACACGGATACTTTACTGAACAATAACATTATCAGTTTAACAGACATGTTTTGATGCGTAATCGAATTCACCTAATCAGAACATATCATTAACATGTACGTTTTCAAACTTTTGTTTGCTAGATGATATATGTTTCACATTACACATCAGAATATTAAATTACCATCTTTTAGTTCATGGGTCGAAGACATTTTGGAATACCTGCATGTGAAAAACGTCATCATTTTTGTAGTTTGCTTTGCTCGATTTTTGTTGTAAATAAGTTAATTCGAATATTATGTTCGATCACTTCTGTTAACACTGGTGAGCCAACCCGAGTGTGATACTCCAGCTTGTTATTGCCGAACAATCAGTCACGATTATGATTGGCAGACGCAGTGAGTTAATCTAACAGTTATGTTCAAGTTAAAAAAAATAAAAGGATCTAGTGAAATTATAGTTTTAACTTTTATTGTAAAAGCAATCTGAGTATAAATCTATAAGTGCCTTAAATACAAGAACAAACCTTTGATGTGGGAAAACCGGTACGGTTATGATAGCATAGGAAGTATGGTGTTATACAGTAGGCTTTAATACACGGACTGCGAAACAAAGTGAGTGCAGGTTCGATCCCCAATCTGACTTTAATATTAATTGTCTTTCAGTTGGGACTTTCAACCGATGTAACGGTGCTTTGCACATAAAAGGTTGTAAAACAACAAATAAATTGCCTATGTAATATATAGTTAAAAGTAAAAACATACGGTCTGTTCATTTATAATCCAAACACAGGTAGTCTTTAACATAAGGTTGTTGCAACCATACCTAATCGAACGAGGGTTCCCAACAGATCATAGGCCTATACGGCTGACATGCGCACACGTTACGGGTACGCGCATTCGAAGTGCGGTGCAGTGTTCGTCGTGAGAAAAGGCGTGTCTTACAGTTTACGCTGTTCCAATGATGTGTATTTACCTGTTCAGGCACACGTTAAGTTGCAAATCTGAGCTAAACACATTTTAAATGCAATGTTATATTTTCGTTGTGTCATTAAAAAGAATAATTAATGTCAATATAAGTATGAATCGTGGGTTAATAGTTTCCATCTGGGTATGAACTACATGGGTCGTTTTTAAAGCTACCGTGCATCTATTCGTTCGAAGGAGGGTAGTGAATGATATCGACCAAGTCTCATTTCAGATAATGGTGTGATTCTTTTACATGCATCAACAAGGGGTATCGGTATAATGCATTGTCCGAAACGCTTTTGATTAATAATTTTAGAGGGGGTTCCATGGCCTAGTGGTTACGGTCGTTAGCTTCGAATCACTTGCCACCCACCGCTGTAAGTTCGAATACTACATGGTGGTATCGAATTATTTCAAGTGAGGAAGCTCTCCAGATAGCTTGTGGTAGGTCGGTGGTTCATATACAACATTAAATTAAACACATTAAAATAAAATATGTTTAAACTAAACTAAACTAAACACACACATAACTGTGACATAACATTCCAAAGAATGCGGCATCGCAAATGGTGTTTAGAAGTACTTCCACGCGGCATGCCCTGATTAAAATGTAGACATATAAATGTTAGGAATCTAACTAAACTAACGATCTTCCACGAGGCATACCTTGATAGTGGTGTTAGCGACATTTGTCTGGTAGTGGTGTTAGCGACATTTGTCTGGTAGTGGTGTTATAACGGCATTTGTCTGGTGGACACCACTACCAGACAAATGTCGCTAACACAACTACCAGACAAATGTCGCTAACACCACTACCAGACAAATGTAGCTAACACCACTACCAGACAAATGTCGCTAGCACCACTACCAGACAAATGTCGCTAGCACAACTACCAGACAAATTTCGCTAACATCACTACCAGACAAATGTCGCTAATACCACTACCAGACAAATGTCGCTAACACAACTACCAGACAAATGTCGCTAACATCACTACCAGACAAATGTCGCTAATACCACTACCAGACAAATGTCGTTAACACCACTATCAGAAAAATGTCGCTAACATCACTACCATACAAATGTCGCTAACACCACTACCAGACAAATGTCGCTAACACCACTACCAGACAAATGTCGCTAGCACAACTACCAGACAAATGTCGCTAACACCACTACCAGACAAATGTCGCTAACACAACTACCAGACAAATGTCGCTAACACCACTACCAGACAAATGTCGCTAACACCACTGCCAGACATATGTCGCTAACACCACTACCAGACAAATGTCGCTAGCACCACTACCAGACAAATGTCGCTAACACCACTACCAGACAAATGTCGCTAACACCACTACCAGACAAATGTCGCTAACACCACTGCCAGACAAATGTCGCTAACACCACTACCAGACAAATGTCGCTAACACCAATACCAGATATATGTCGCTAACACCACTACCAGACAAATGTCGCTAACACCACTGCCAGACATATGTCGCTAACACCACTACCAGACATATGTCGCTAACACCACTACCAGACAAATGTCGCTAGCACCACTACCAGACAAATGTCGCTAACACCACTGCCAGACAAATGTCGCTAACACCACTGCCAGACATATGTCGCTACCACAACACAAGTTCGAGCCCCGCTGGAGCCGTTACGATTGTGCCCTTAAGCAAGGCATTTAAATTCCACATTGCCTCCTCTCCCTCCCTCATGGCGATGGATTCCATCAGGAATGAGGTCTCGAGAGTGATTAATATAAGTTATAAGAATTTGTATCGCAATCGAGCTAAACTAAATTTGTATTAACTAACACAACTACCAGACATTTTAGCCTCAATTTATTAGAGAGGAATAGGAGCATAATTTTGCTAAACTGCCTATATAGTTGTACAGTGAAAAACCATTTTAGGGATCATTTACCTTTTGTAGATATTCCTATTCCGTAAAATAATCACACCATGATAGTGCAGTGGTAGCACATTCGCTTCAGGTGCGAGCCCCACTGGCGTCCTTACGATTGTGCCCTTAGGCAGCAAGGCATTTAAATTCAACATTGCCTCTTCTTTCTCCCTCGTGGTGATGGATTCCATCAGGAATGAGGTCTCGAGGGTGATTAATATAAATTGTAAGAACTTGTTTCGCAATCGAGCTAAATAAATGTGTATAACTAATCATGTCGGCGAGTATTACTGCCCAAACGCATTCGTAACCATACACAGGAATCAGCACATGGCACTACACGTGTATGCTAGTCCATTTTTTGTAGCAGCATACATGGCACACACAGATTTTCTCAAAGTCAGATTTAATTTCTTTGCAGCTCATGGCGTATCCCACTGAGGAAGGCGTGATAGCGCAGTGGTAGCGCGTTCGTCTCTGGTATGAAATGCCCGGTGTTTGTGCTCAGCTATTAGGACCACAGTATATTCATAGTCAAACAGACACAGATACTAATACATACTGTTTTATCCCGAACAATACGCCAATGGAACATGAGGAGATGGTAATGTTTCAGTGTCACACTATGTGATGGAGTGCAGTATATAAGAAACTTTCTTTCGAAGATAGTTCTCGATTTAATCTATCTCTCTACCTTATGCAACCCATTATAAATCACCTACTCTAAATACATTTTGGTGATGTGGTATGCTGCTATAAAAATATACCCCAAGATCACTAATTAAGGTCAAACTTGTCTCTATAGTATGTATCTGCTGTTATGGTTAAACTAGTTATTTTTTTATTTTTTGGATGAATCAGAGTTCCATGCATCCATCTCATTGGTTCACTCCTTCTAATTTCTTGGTCATTTTGTTTAGGACACACATTTCAAAAATCTAGTGTGTGTCCTTGTTATCTTCTACACTGGTTTGAATGCTACTTAGAAACAAATAATTACACGGTTTTTAACACACCAAGGACATACGGTATAAATCGGCTATAGAACAAACTAACAAACGGTGTACTAAACAACATGTGTGTCTAAATCTCCTTAGACTTAGTAATTGCGGGTAATTTATTCACCCGGTCTACCTCCGACCCCCGTTGGTACGCAATCGTGTGCGAGCGGGAGTGGGAGATATGAAAACCGAACACACTCTGAGATAGATGCAACCCACATAGCCCTCTAAACATCATAGTATTGTAATTTTAATAGTTTATTAACTATTTTTAGACCTTTTAATCATCTTAGCTAATTTAGTCGCCCAAATGCATTTATGCGGTGGCGACTTTAAATAAACTTATATACGTAGATAGTTCTCGCCTTCCATAGGCGTACCCGACGACTGCCGTTAGTAGGTGTTCATTGGACAATTTTGTACACTACATGTATCTACTTTGTTTCAACTACCAAAACATGTTAAAGATAGCGCAACCGTAAGAACATATTCTATAATATGTATATTAAATAGACCCATTTCTAAAAATGGCTGCGCCCATGGAAAGCGTTGCTTTTTGTAATATCAACGAAACAGACTTTCTAAGCGTTTCAGAAGCATATACTGAAGATACCGTGATTGTTTCCTCCAGAAAGAAATTGTGTGATGTATACAAAGTACGCTGCTGTATTTATATTTTTGAGATGTGTTTTAATTATCGGACTTTCTACTTTTGAAGTTTGATTTATACTAAATTATAGAGTGGTGGAACCTATGCTCGGCGTATTCCTATGTTCGGCGTATTTTTTCCATTTACATCCGTATTTAAATAGTTTATACAAATTTATTTTAGCTCGATTGCGAAACAAGTTCTTATAACTTATGTTAATCACTCTCGAGACCTCATTCCTGATGGAATCCATCGCCACGAGGGAGAGAGAAGAGACAATGTGGAAATTAAATGCCTTGCCTAAGGGCACAATCGTAACGGCTCCAGCGGGGCTCGAACTCCGGACCTTTCGCATTTAAATAGTTTTAACCTATTTTCGCTGACAGAGGTGAAGCATGGTTCAATAACATTCCGTTGTGTCGCGGTAGCGTCATTGAATTATTTTTACGGTTTATGAGCATTTCAGGTGGCTATCCGGATTGGAAAAAAATGTACAAATAACCAGAAAAAAGTTTCTTATGAGTTGTAATATTGTTAGTTATTGATGTTACTAAGTCAAAATAATATATTCAACATTTACCCATGCATAAATAAAAAAATGTACGCCGTGCATTGGTGCCCTAAAGTATCTAGTTCCCCATGCAAACAGGTGCCGTTGCGATAGCTGTATTTAGGCGCATGGTTATGTAATGAAGCTCAAATTTTCAACAACAATTTTATGAAAGTTGTGTTCACGACTTAAGAAAATAATAATATACGGCAAGTGCATTTAACTTTTTTATATGTAGGATTTACGCCGAGCATAGGTTCCACCACTCTACAGGCCCCACCACTCCATGACTTGAGCATTGTCGTACCATAAAGTCATTCTGTTGTGTTGGAGAATACCACCCACATAGAAACCATTAATCAGATCTCGAGCCTCCGCAAGATACTGACAACTTTCTCACATATCATTGCTATCACTAGTCCAAATATTTAGACTTGAAAAATGTGACATTTTACTATCCAGGCATTTTTCAAAGTCTAAACGCTAAACCTCTTACATGTAGCATATTTTATATTCTAAAAAGTCGTTTTTATAAATTAAAATTGTTAACAAGATGAACACACAGATGGACAGGATGGGCATATCACTAAACAATGTGTTTTGGAAACTACAAAGGCCCATCATTAATTTCGTCAATTAATTCTATGCTACGAGTAACGTAATCTAACATACACTTGACCACTACTCCTTTTCAAAGTAACGTCCCTTGCATTGTTTGCAGTGCTCGAAAAATAGGACAGCCCGGGGCCCCACAAAATCCAAGTCCTGTCTCTCTTTAAATCTGACAAGCCCGCGGGCCTGTGTCTAAAAAAATTGCGGGCCCGTAGAAAGATTTTGATGTCGCGTTTTAATGTCGCATGATTTCCGATCTCGGAGACGACACTCCTAAACATTCTCTGGCCTGATGACTAAATCAATCAATTATACCTCTTTTGTCCTCTGTTTGCACAACATTAGCTACTGCAACACCTAAATTATAGCCCCCAATAAACAATGACTTCACTAATTTCTCAACCATGCTGAGAAACCCCCGATACATTAGCATACGACTCGCTGATTGGCTGTATCAGGGATATACCTTTATTAATATGCATAAATAAATTGCGTGGTCTTTGTCAGCACAACGCATGAAAGATGGATTAATTAGCAGATTAGTGGCGAGATATGATAGGATATATTAGCATAATTGAGTAGATGGAACTTCTACAAATGTGAAGTGGAAAAACATGTTGAAATTTCTCACGGGTCGTCCAAAATGAAAGTGAAAGTAGAAAATGTAAACACAATATTGAACAACGTGACAGTAAAAACACTTCGTAACGGAAAAGAGTTGTTCAGCCGTCGTGGAAAGAAACATTCCACTGGCTACAGTTTGATGAAATAATACACAATATGTTTTGTATGGTTAGGGATAGAGGCAGTAATCCCACAAAACAGGTGGCATTAAACTAGAGCTGAAAAGAATACTCTTCAATTGAAGATCAAATTTAACCCTAAGTATCAAGATTACTGCCAATTGTCCCAAGATTACTGCCTCTATCGTTAACGGTTTTTTGCATCTACTGCGAGTGATTTCCTATTCTGGCAGACAAGAATGTGTTTACTACAGGTATGGATCAGTTCCGGTTAGATCCAATAAGGGCACATCAGGCAAGCAGCTCACACAAAGCTTGTGACACTCGGGAAGATGATATAAGTTCACAGACCAGGACTGTATACTAGAAAGTCGCCCATATTGATATAACATGCATATAATGAATGGTCCTGTCCACTTTTAATCAGGGCTTGTCCACTTTAAATCAGTGCTTGTCCATTTTAAATTGAGGCCTGTCCATTTTCAGTGTGGGACAAGCCCTGGGCCTGTCTGTTTGCATTTATTCCACCGCTCGACCCATGTCCGCAACACGTGCTGCATGCTATCTTGTACGTGTATGATGGGTTCATTCGCAGTTGTATACCCAGTTCCTTGATTGTGTATGCCACAATTCGGCTGCTATGGCTTAGCACGTTATCATGGTGCAGCAGAATCCCAGACCTCTCAAGCTGTGGGTGCTTTCTTTTAATAGCCGGCAACAGCTTGTAGTTATCTACTGTTGCTTGTTTACACTGTGCTATTTTACAACGAACGCTCTTGATGTGACGTTAGAATATTGATACGATGTCGTTAATTGTGACATATTCAATGTTGGTGCATGCTGCATGAATCGGAGAATCATTACCCGAGTATTCTTTGAACATACAAAATTTCATTATGCTATGTGAAAGCGTTATGAAATAGTGAAATTAGTTCAAGAAACGATTGATGTGACCTCGTATTAGTGTACATTGTAAGTACAGTTGAATAGTAGTTTCATATGTTCTTTCGCAGCTACATTCTGAAGAGCTTTACCAATTGGTGTTTACTGTATGGGACAGTGACAGATGGTCCCACTTGTGTCTGCACACTATCGCGGAACAGACATTATGCAGACCACTTTCCTGATTTTTACCCTTGAAAATGCACACTTATTTTAAAAATCTGTTCGGTATTCAGAAATGATGGAGGGGTGACCATGAACAAAGTAGGGACCAAGACATTTGGTCAGTTTGGAGGGAATTCCAGTTAATAGGGGTTCCAGCTTCGAGCGGCTTCACTGTAGTAAATAACAAAGTAAACATGTAGTTAATCATTTATTCTCAGATTTCAGACCAAAAGTCAGTGAAGAGTTGGTCTGTAAGACATGGAATGACGCTGACCAGTCCTGTGGTCTGGGTTCCTCAACTACACAAGTTTGTCACAGTCACAAACAATCAGGTAAGCTTGTTTCAAGGAACATTTAATACAAGGAGGTTATGCATAACTTGCCCAGAACTGGTGACCTGAAAAACCAACTCCATTAAACTTTCACTCGTCCTTATACTAATATTTTAACCAAATAAACTGCATACATGTACTTTTATCTCACTGTTTTTGAAATATTTGACAGATTACCGGAGAATGCATGGTGTGTATGGTAGCAAACAATTAGAACATTCCTCCTTGTCATTGACTACTGACTGATTCATAGATGTTGCTCCACTTGTAGTAGATGTAAACTTGAATGATTGATTCATAGATGTTGCTCCACTTGTAGTAGATGTAAACTTGAGTGATTGATTCATAGATGTTGCTCCACTAGTAGTAGATGTAAACTTGAATGATTGATTCATAGATGTTGCTCCACTTGTAGTAGATGTAAACTTGAGTGATTGATTCATAGATGTTGCTCCACTAGTAGTAGATGTAAACTTGAATGATTGATTCATAGATGTTGTTCCACTTGTAAATGTAAACTTGAATGATTGATTCATAGATGTTGTTCCACTTGTAGTAGATGTAAACTTGAATGATTGATTCATAGATGTTGTTCCACTTGTAGTAGATGTAAACTTGAATGATTGATTCATAGATGTTGTTCCATTTGTAGTAGATGTAAACTTGAATGATTGATTCATAGATGTTGTTCCACTTGTAGAAGATGTAAACTTGAATGATTGATTCATAGATGTTGTTCCACTTGTAGAAGATGTAAACTTGAATGATTGATTCATAGATGTTGTTCCACTTGAATGATTGATTGATTGAACAACACAAGCAATGTTTACATGTATAGTGGAAGTGTCTGGTGTGAAAGGTCCGGAGTTCGAGTCAGCAGTAGCCTTTACTATTGTGCCTTTAGGCAAGGGGCAAGGCACTTAAGTTCCACATATCACTTCTCTCTCCCTGATTGCGATGGATTTCATCTGGAATGAGGTCTCAAGAGCGATTTAATTAATGTTGTATGAACGTGTTTTTCAATCGAGCTAAAATTGATTAAACACTGTAATCTGTATCTAAGCTGTCTTGCTCAATGGCACTACATAGCGAGATGCTATAACCCAGTACCATGACCCCTAGCTCTCCAATCTGACACATATGTAACCGTGTAATAAAACGTGTACCGGTTTGTCTATATTTCAGGATGTGCGCCTCTGGGACAAGGATGCGACAGATTTTGAGAAATCCAAGAAGAAACACGTGAGCAGTATATACTTGTCTCAGCCGGGGAACGCGATATTTTGGCCCACTTCTCTTCTAATTTTGCACTTATTTCAGATTGTACTGGTTCTTAACAATTTATTTTAATCACTCTCAGTGACTGTGTGGTCCTTCATGTGGACACAAACTGGGGTTTGTTTTTCTCCGGGTACTCAGGGTTTGTTTTTCTCCGGGTCCAGTCTGGACGGAGTACCCGAAGAAAAACAAACCCGAGTACCCGGAGAAAAACAAACCCCGAGTACCCGGAGAAAAACAAACTCCGAGTACCCGGAGAAAAACAAACCCGAGTACCCGAAGAAAAACAAACCCGAGTACCCGAAGAAAAACAAACCCGAGTACCCGGAGAAAAACAAACCCCGAGTACCCGGAGAAAAACAAACCCCGAGTACCCGAAGAAAAACAAACCCGAGTACCCGGAGAAAAACAAACCCGAGTACCCGGAGAAAAACAAACCCGAGTACCCGGAGAAAAACAAACCCCGAGTACCCGGAGAAAAACAAACCCCGAGTACCCAGAGAAAAACAAACCCGAGTACCCGGAGAAAAACAAACCCCGAGTACCCGGAGAAAAACGAACCCCGAGTACCCGGAGAAAAACAAACCCGAGTACCCGGAGAAAAACAAACCCCAAGTACCCGGAGAAAAACCCAGCATCATGCACACCATCACATGTTCCCAAGACAAGGATTAAAGTCAGGGTGCTTTGATGGGAAGAGAGCATGCTTAATCACTGCTTAATGTGACAGTCTTCCACACATTGCCCAGTTTTCCACACATTGCCCAGTCTTCCACACATTGCCCAGTCTTCCACACATTGCCCAGTCTTCCACACATTGCCCAGTCTTCCACACATTGCCCAGTCTTCCACACATTGCCCAGTCTTCCACACATTGCCCAGGGATTAGCTTACAAGCACCAGAATATCATTTGAAGTCATAAGAATATTGCTGGACTTGCAACTTACCAATGAGACACACTCTTGTTCAAGACTTGTACTAGTAAATGTAAGTTAGAACAATAGCAAGAAAGTTTAAGCAAAGTTTTTAATTTAATGTGAGCAAACTTTTGATTGTACATGCACATGTTCCGTCATAGACCATGTTCCATCATAGACCATGTTCCGTCATAGACCATGTTCCATCATAGACCATGTTCCATCATAGACCATGTTCCGTCATAGACCATGTTCCATCATAGACCATGTTCCATCATAGACCATGTTCCGTCATAGACCATGTTCCATCATAGACCATGTTCCGTCATAGACCATGTTCCGTCATAGACCATGTTCCATCATAGACCATGTTCCATCATAGACCATGTTCCGTCATAGACCATGTTCCATCATAGACCATGTTCCATCATAGACCATGTTCCATCATAGACCATGTTCCGTCATAGACCATGTTCCATCATAGACCATGTTCCATCATAGACCATGTTCCATCATAGACCATGTTCCATCATAGACCATGTTCCGTCATAGACCATGTTCCATCATAGACCATGTTCCGTCATAGACCATGTTCCGTCATAGACCATGTTCCATCATAGACCATGTTCCGTCATAGACCATGTTCCATCATAGACCATGTTCCGTCATAGACCATGTTCCATCATATACCATGTTCCATCATAGACCATGTTCCGTCATAGACCATGTTCCATCATAGACCATGTTCCATCATAGACCATGTTCAGTCATAGACCATGTTCAGTCATAGACCATGTTCCATCATAGACCATGTTCCATCATAGACCATGTTCCGTCATAGACCATGTTCAGTCATAGACCATGTTCCGTCATAGACCATGTTCCGTCATAGACCATGTTCCATCATAGACCATGTTCCATCATAGACCATGTTCCATCATAGACCATGTTCAGTCATAGACCATGTTCCATCATAGACCATGTTCCATCATAGACCATGTTCAGTCATAGACCATGTTCCATCATAGACCATGTTCAGTCATAGACCATGTTCAGTCATAGACCATGTTCCATCATAGACCATGTTCCATCATAGACCATGTTCCATCATAGACCATGTTCCATCATATACCATGTTCCATCATAGACCATGTTCCGTCATAGACCATGTTCCATCATAGACCATGTTCCATCATAGACCATGTTCAGTCATAGACCATGTTCCATCATAGACCATGTTCCATCATAGACCATGTTCCGTCATAGACCATGTTCCGTCATAGACCATGTTCCATCATAGACCATGTTCCATCATAGACCATGTTCAGTCATAGACCATGTTCAGTCATAGACTGTGGTGAAATCACTAATGTTTATTTTGTTTTCTTTTGTTACAGGTATACTCCAAGTGTAGTCAAGTAATAAATGTATAAAACCTCAAGGACTAATCTCTAAACCTAACCTCGTTTACAACAGTTTACTCGACTATACTATTCTATAGACTCATCAGCTATGGATCGGTTTCTCAAGCCAAATAAATTTGACACAAATCCAAACAGTCCGACTGCAGCTAAAGAATGGTTACATTGGAAAAGGACGTTTACCAATTTCTTAGACTCGTTCAGTGGCGGCGATATAACTCCTGATGAGCTAAAGACTCTTATTAACTTCGTATCAGCTTCGGTATTTGAATACATTGCGGAGTGCAGAACATTCGATGAAGCAATAGATGTCCTTGAAGCCACATATGTTCGACCGAAAAATGAAATTCTCGCTCGTCATTTACTCGCAACTCGTCGACAACAGCTGGGTGAAACACTTGATCAATATCTGCAGGAATTACGCCAACTAGGAAAGGAGTGTAACTTTAAGTCGGTGACAGCTGAAGTTCATAGAGAAGAAAGTATTCGCGATGCTTTCATCAATGGGCTATCTTCCCACATTATTCGTCAGCGACTGCTTGAAAACAAAACATTAGATCTACAGACAATGTTCGATCAAGCTAGGACTATGGAATCTGCTGAGAAAAGCAATGAATTATACACTAAGCCTGTCTCTTCTGTCAATGCAGCAGCTAGTGTTCCTGTGGATAATAAACAATCTCAACCCGACAATGCCGACCTTAATACACATACGTCTTACACAACTGTCGCTGCATTAACTCGCCGAAACAACAACCCCTGGCGCTCGAACACAAATCAACAGAGATGTTTCTTTTGTGGCGGAAATGGTTTCCACCAGCGTAGATTCTGTCCAGCAAGGGAAGCGACTTGTTCGAACTGTCAAAAACAGGGACATTTTGCCAAGGTTTGCCGTTCTCCAACTGTAAATTCAAAAGGAACCTCCGCATCATGTACACCTGTACTCGCAGTAGTGACAGCTGCTGCTCCACAATGTTTGGCTAAAGCAGTTATTGACGTATCAATAAACAACAGGAAGTGTAAAGCATTGGCTGACACTGGAAGTTCTCAAAAGTTTCATGGACATGAAATTGGCTAAATTGTTGAATCTGACCATCATACCAGCATCAGGGCTTGTCTCAATGGCCTCAAGTTCGCTAACCAGTCCAATATATGGTATTTGTGATGCATCATTGAACTATGATAATCAAGAATACAAGAATGTTCGCTTGTCTGTGCTAGATACTCTATGCTGTGACATCATTCTCGGTCATGATTTTATGGATCGACATAAAAGTTGTACTCAGTTTTGGAGGTACAGGCCAACCCATCGATATCAGGAACACTGTTTGTAGCTTGGCTTCTGCTAACATTGAACCACCTCGACTTTTTGCTAATGACTGTCACCCGATTGCAACTAAATCTCGTCGATACAGCGCAGATGATAAGAAGTTCATAGAGAATGAAACAAGGCGCTTACTCAGTGAAGGAATAATTGAGCCCTGTACTTCTGCTTGGCGGGCTCAAGTACTTGTGACCACCAACGAACGACACAAAAGCGTCTTGTAATCGATTATTCGCAGACAATCAATAAATTCACAGAACTAGATGCTTATCCATTTCCAAAGATCGATGAACTGCGTGTTCAATACTCTAGACCTCAAAAGTGCTTACCACCAAATACCGTTGCAAGAAGATGAGAAGCAGTATACAGCATTTGAAGCAAATGGCAGTCTATACCAGTTCCGTAGAGTTCCGTTCGGAGTAACTAATGGAGTTTCATGTTTCCAGAGAGTTATTGACAAAATTGTTCTGGACAACAATCTAAAGGGAGTTTTTCACGATGGAGGGATGGATCAAGAAGAGCATGATGAAAATCTGAGAATATTCATGGACGATTCAACACGATATTATTTAACATTCAATGAGGACAAATGTACATATTCTGTTCGAACCATAAACCTTCTGGGATACTCAATCAGCCACGGCTATCTGAAGCCGGATCCAGAGCGAATGAAACTACTACGAGATCTGCTGTTGCCTCAAAACGTAAAGTCGTTCAAGAGAGTGATGGGTTTGTTTTCCTATTACAGTCAATGGATACCATGATTCTCCGATAAGATACGTCCACTAGTCAGTGTAACTAACTTTCCTTTGGACAAAGACGCAGTAGCTGCATTTAATCCACTTAAAGAGGAAGTGGAAAATTCAAGCGTTAAAGTAGTTGATGAATCTCAAACATTCGTCGTGGAAACGGATGCTTCAGATGTAGCTATTGCCGGAAGTCTGAATCAAGGTGGACGTCCTGTAGCTTTCTTTTCACACACGCTACATTCACATGAGCTGAGTCATTCTCCAGTCGAAAAGGAGGCTTGCGCTGTAATAGAATCTGTTGGGAAATGGAGGCATCTGCTGACTGGAAGTCGCTTTACCCTAGTCACAGATCAGGAAGCTGTGTTCTTCATGTTCGATATAAAAAACAGGGGAAAAATCAAGAATGATAAAATAACTCGCTGGCGTTCTGAGTTAAGTTGCTACAGCTATGATATTATATATAGACCTGGGAAAGATAATGCCACTGCTGACTGTTTGTCCCGAACAATCTACTCATCAGCAACATGTGATATGCTACAGGAGCTGCACAACTCATTGTGTCACCCTGGTGTGACTCGTCTCATGCATTTTGTCAGGTCAAAGAATCTTCCATATTCAGTTGAAGATGTGAAGCGTATTGTCAAGCAATGTCCTGTATGTGCTACGGTTAAGCCCAAATATTTTTACCAATCAACTTCTTCACTCATCAAAGCTACACAGCCATTTGAGAGACTTAGTATTGATTTTAAGGGACCTTTACCTTCATCATCAAGAAACCGTTACCTGTTGACTGTGGTAGATGAATTTTCGAGATTTCTGTTTGCCTTCCCCTGCTCTGATACGACATCAGAAACTGTGATAAAGTGCCTCACTCAATTGTTTTCATTATTTGGAATGCCTTCTTACATACATTCAGATCGTGGATCTTCATTCATGAGTGCAGAGGTGAAGTCATTTTTGCAGGCACATAGCGTTGCACCTGTAGAACAACTCCATATAACCCTCAATGTAATGGACAATGCGAACGTTATAATGGAATTATATGGAAGGCAGTCACTTTGGCACTGCAAACTAAGGGAATGAAAGACACTCTGTGGGAATCTGTTTTGCAAGATGCCCTTCATTCTATTCGCAGCCTACTATGCACTGCTACTAACTGCACACCTCATGAACGATTCTTAGGATTCCAGCGCAGTTCGTCTA
Source organism: Archivesica marissinica (assembly GCA_014843695.1). Classification (NCBI taxonomy): domain Eukaryota; kingdom Metazoa; phylum Mollusca; class Bivalvia; order Venerida; family Vesicomyidae; genus Archivesica; species Archivesica marissinica. Next base: position 132,994 of record JABXNX010000068.1, on the reverse strand, counting down.
CTGGTCAATCAATACCCACATGGCTTATGGTACCGGGTACTGTACTGTTCAAAAGACATGTGAGAACCAGAAAGTATGATCCGCTTGTTGATAGAGTAGAGTTATTGGAGGCAAATCCCACCTATGCACATGTTCGACTTCCAGACGGCCGCGAATCAACCGTATCCCAGAGAGATCTAGCTCCTTGTGGTGTAAATGACACTTCTACTACAAACCAAGTTAATCACAATGCACCAACAGATACGAATGATCTTTCCAATGTGGGTGATATTGCAACTCCAGAATCAGATTCAGATGATTCACAAGAATCCGGTGTTTCAGAACATTGGGTTAGACGATCAGCCAGACAATCCATACGGCCTAATCGTTTAGGTTTCAGTGACTGATCTATTACTGGTTGTATTTCAGAAGAAATGTTGTATTGTGAACAATATGTTGATTAATATGTGTTATGTTCAAGCAGAACAACTTATGTGCTTATTAATATTTGTGTGATGTTCAAGGAGAACAATTTGTTGACTAACAGTTTCGATAGAGGGGGAGAATGTGGTGAAATCACTAATGTTTATTTTGTTTTCTTTTGTTACAGGTATACTCCAAGTTTAGTCGAGTAATAAATGTATAAAACCTCTAAGACTAATCTCTAAACCTAACCTCGTTTACAACACAGACCATGTTCCGTCATAGACCATGTTCCGTCATAGACCATGTTCCGTCACAGACCATGTTCCGTCATAGACCATGTTCAGTCACAGACCATGTTCAGTCACAGACCATGTTCCGTCATAGACCATGTTCAGTCACAGACCATGTTCCGTCATAGATAATGTTCCGTCATAGACCATGTTCAGTCATAGACCATGTTCAGTCATAGACCATGTTCAGTCACAGACCATGTTCAGTCATAGACCATGTTCAGTCATAGACCATGTTCAGTCATAGACCATGTTCAGTCATAGACCATGTTCAGTCATAGACCATGTTCCATCATAGACCTTGTTCAATCATAGACCATGTTCAGTCATAGACCATGTTCAGTCACAAACTGTGTTCAGTCATATACCATGTTCAGTCATAGACCATGTTCAGTCATAGACCATGTTCAGTCACTGACCATGTTCAGTCATAGACCATGTTCCGTCACAGACCATGTTCAGTCATAGACCATGTTCAGTCATAGACCATGTTCAGTCATAGACCATGTTCCATCATAGACCATGTTCAGTCATAGAACGTGTTCAGTCATAGACCATGTTCTGTCACAGACCATGTTCCGTCATAGACCATGTTCTGTCATAGACCATGTTCAGTCATAGACCATGTTCCGTCATAGACCATGTTCAGTCATAGACCATGTTCAGTCACAGACCATGTTTAGTCATAGACCATGTTCAGTCATAGACCATGTTCAGTCACAGGCCATGTTCCGTCATAGACCATGTTCAGTCACAGACCATGTTCAGTCATAGACCATGTTTAGTCACAGACCATGTTCCATCACAGACCATGTTCAGTCATAGACCATGTTCCATCATAGACCTTGTTCAATCATAGACCATGTTTGTCATAGACCATGTTCAGTCACAAACCGTGTTCAGTCATAGACCATGTTCAGTCATAGACCATGTTCAGTCATAGACCATGTTCCGTCATAGACCATGTTCAGTCATAGACCGTGTTCAGTCACAGTCCGTGTTTGGTCACAGACCGAGTTCCACCACAGACTGTTCAGTCAGTGACCGTGTTCAGTCACTGACCTTGTTTTGTCATTTATTATTAAACCTGATATGCATTCAATCACATGAGCTTAAGAAGATGTATGTATGCACCATTGTGATTTCTAGTTTGCATCTTTATAAAAGAATGAAGGTTTAAAAAACAAAACACTCAAGATCTTCACTTTGTACATGTCGATTATATTTTCTCACTTCGGTAATGGTGGGTATATCAACACATCTTTCATTAAGTTTTATTTTTGTTTAGATATAAATCACATGTATTTCAAACAAATTTACATCCTGCTTCATAAATATATATTAAGATGTGCTTGTATCAGTTATTTGTTATATTTTCAGTCGAATGATAAAGTTCATGAAGTCATGCATAGTAACGGTCATGAACCTGTGATGTTGTACAGTAATGGTGCAGTGGATTTACTGAGCAAAATCAAGGACAATCACAGTAGCGGACCGTTGTCTAATAAACAGGAGATATTTTGGTGCAAGACAGCGCAAGTGCGATCCACCCTGATGGTGCTGTTTGCTGTCGTTACAAAGGTAACATACTTACACGACACACTTAGTGACATGATACTCCTGAAATGTACTGATAATGTACCACAATATATTACAATAAGAACAACCTGCAGATAATGTACCACGATATATTACAATAAGAACAACCTACAGATAATGTACCACGATATATTACAATAAGAACAACCTACAGATAATGTACCACAATATATTACAATAAGAACAACCTACAGATAATGTACCACAATATATTACAATAAGAACAACCTACAGATAATGTACCACGATATATTACAATAAGAACAACCATATATTGCTGCAGATAATGTACCACGATATATTACAATAAGAACAACCATATATTGACTTTAAACCACAAAATAAGAAAAATATTGACTTTAAACCACAAAATAAGAAAAGAAGAAAAATATTGACTTTAAACCACAAAATAAGAAAAGTATTGACTTTAAACCACAAAATAAGAAAAATATTGACTTTAAACCACAAACTAAGAAAAATATTGACTTTAAACCACAAACTAAGAAAAATATTGACTTTAAACCACAAACTAAGAAAAGTATTGACTTTAAACCACAAAATAAGAAAAATATTGACTTTAAACCCCAAAATAAGAAAAGTATTGACTTTAAACCACAAAATAAGAAAAATATTTTCTTTAAACCACAAAGTAAGAAAATTATTGACTTTAAACCACAAAGTAAGAAAAATATTGACTTTAAACCACAGAATAAGAAAAATATTGACTTTAAACCACAAAGTAAGAAAAATATTGACTTTAAACCACAAAGTAAGAAAAATATTGACTTTAAACCACAAAATAAGAAAAACATTGACTTTAAACCACAAAATAAGAAAAGTATTGACTTTAAACCCCAAAATAAGAAAAGTATTGACTTTAAACCACAAAATAAGAAAAATATTTTCTTTAAACCACAAAGTAAGAAAATTATTGACTTTAAACCACAAAGTAAGAAAAATATTGACTTTAAACCACAAAATAAGAAAAATATTGACTTTAAACCACAAAGTAAGAAAAATATTGACTTTAAACCACAAAGTAAGAAAAATATTGACTTTAAACCACAAAATAAGAAAAACATTGACTTTAAACCACAAAATAAGAAAAGTATTGACTTTAAACCACAAAATAAGAAAAATATTGACTTTAAACCACAAAGTTAGAAAAGTATTGAGTTATTTGAGCTTCCTGTTTTATATGGATACAAGTTTATACACATTTATTTTAGCTTGATTGTTCTTACAACATTATGTACACATAAATGACTTTACTCCCTAGCTCTGTCTGCAGACATCTCTTGTTATTTATTGAAATCTAAACTTGTGTTTTCAGACTTAGGAAAGATAATATAAACTTTTATTTATAGAAAGGTACTGAGCTTCATGTCAACAAGTACAACTCGGACAAAGATGTTTGGAAGCATACCGTTGTAGATGTACCTCAGCCTGGCAGACCCGGCAAACTCTGCTCGTGTGATGCTGCTATACAGTCTCATTCAGTCAATGTCTTCTTTCTGTGTAAGTTACTGTCAATGTCTTCTTTCTGTGTCAGTTACTGTCAATGTCTTCTTTCTCTGTGAGTTATGCAGTCAATGTCTTCTTTCTCTGTGAGCTACTCAGTCAATGTCTTCTTTCTGTGTGAGTTACATAGTCAATGTCTTCTTTCTGTGTAAGTTACTGTCAATGTCTTCATTCTCTATGAGTTATGCAGTCAATGTCTTCTTTCTGTGTGAGTTATTCAGTCAATGTCTTCTTTCTGTGTGAGTTACTCAGTCAATGTCTTCTTTCTGTGTGAGTTATTCAGTCAATGTCTTCTTTCTGTGTGAGTTACTCAGTCAATGTCTTCTTTCTGTGTGAGTTACTCAGTCAATGTCTTCTTTCTCTGTGAGTTACTCAGTCAATGTCTTCTTTCTGTGAGTTACTCAGTCAATGTCTTCTTTCTTTGTGAGTTACTCAGTCAATGTCTTCTTTCTGTGTGAGTTACACAGTCAATGTCTTCTTTCTCTGTGAGTTACTCAGTCAATGTCTTCTTTCTGTGAGTTACTCAGTCAATGTCTTCTTTCTCTGTGAGTTACTCAGTCAATGTCTTCTTTCTCTGTGAGTTACTCAGTCAATGTCTTCTTTCTCTGTGAGTTACTCAGTCAATGTGTTCTTTCTCTGTGAGTTACTCAGTCAATGTCTTCTTGCTTCATGGAGCGTCTGTAAGTTGTGATCAATGCCCATAGGCGGTGATATCATGTAATTTATCAACTGTGATAATTGAACGGTCCACGGAAAATTATATGTGAGTACAAAAAAAATTTGGACAATTGATTTTGAAGCTTTATGCTCTATTCGATGCATAGTTTTCTACACATGTCAGGTAATGTTATTTTATGTTAAATATAGGCAGTACAAGTCTGCTGCTCTATTCCATGCATAGTTTTCTACACATGTCAGGTAATGTTATTTTATGTTAAATATAGGCAGTACAAGTCTGCTGCTCTATTCCATGCATAGTTTTCTACACATGTCAGGTAATGTTATTTTATGTTAAATATAGGCAGTACAAGTCTGCTGCTCTATTCCATGCATAGTTTTCTACACATGTCAGGTAATGTTATTTTATGTTAAATATAGGCAGTACAAGTCTGAGCAGGCCTTCAGCATTACCCGTGTAATTGTAGTACAAGTCTGAGCAGGCCTTCAGCTACCCGTGTAATTGTAGTACAAGTCTGAGCAGGCCTTCAGCTACCCGTGTAATTGTAGTACAAGTCTGAGCAGGCCTTCAGCTACCCGTGTAATTGTAGTACAAGTCTGAGCAGGCCTTCAGCTACCCGTGTAATTGTAGTACAAGTCTGAGCAGGCCTTCAGCTACCCGTGTAATTGTAGTACAAGTCTGAGCAGGCCTTCAGCTACCCGTGTAATTGTAGTACAAGTCTGAGCAGGCCTTCAGCTACCCGTGTAATTGTAGTACAAGTCTGAGCAGGCCTTCAGCATTACCCGTGTAATTGTAGTACAAGTCTGAGCAGGCCTTCTACCCGTGTAATTGTTATAATATATGGTACCATTCCCTACCAAAAGAGATACCCGCATTGAGATGATCGATTAATTCCCATTCGGATAAAAGGATGTTCCGACAAGTGCACGGATCATTTTAGAAGGAAATGTGGGCGAAATAGTCGCCCTAGGGACTCTGACATTGCCATCTGGGCCCCACTTCTCCTTGAATTTTTTTATATACAATTTTCCAAATTTTGGCCAGTAAGATACATACCCTGGCCCATTATAAAGCACTCCCTTCTACTCAAATGTTGTATTTAATGGTGATACTGTGCATTTTAACCATATTTTGTTGACATTTATTAAATAACATCATTTAAGGACGCGATCGCGTGCTTTCTCACTTCTCCCAAAAATTCTGACCTAGTGTATAAATAAAATAACGCTGCGCCCAGTGCATAATGATCATATTGTAATCAGTATATATGTAATTTAATGTATTACTCTACACATGTGGACTCTTATTTGGTACATTTTACGACCTAAATTTAATTGGAGAAAAAATGTGTTGACGTGATTTATGGAACAATAACTTAACTAATTCACCGCTCTGTAATATTGACAAAGGTATTGAAACGCATGCTATCTGTGACATCAACCAACAACATTACCTAATCAGCAACGTCTCGGGGGGGGGGGTTGCGTTTACCGAAGGTCACTTGATGGTGGTCAACATGGTGAGCATAATAACTAATGTAAGTATAAGTTGTTACAGCTCGAAATCATTGTAAAATAAATAAAGTTTCTACTGTATTTCCAAAATGGGGATAAAATTACTGAACATGAACCGTGGACTTTTAGGGACAGATGGACGATTGAGCTGTATGACAGTTAAACAGGACACAAGCTCTCCCGGACCATGTCACACTGTACCAGGATCTACCAGCAACACTTCTATACTGGCCCTAGATGATCTTCACCTTGCCGTAGCAGGTGTCAAGCGTGACACAGAAGGTTTGTGTTTGGGTTTCCTTTAGAGATGATGACAGATGGTTTCTGTTTTGTAATATGTCACTGTGGCCTATGCTATATACAAACTAGTGGTATAGTATAGGAACGACTGTCTGCCAAAGCCATTGAGGAACATCAGTTGCTAACTTGCTATATACAAACTAGTGGTACAGTATAGGAACGATTGGCTGCCCTAGCCATCGACGAGCATCAGGTTTGAAGCACATGCGATGTGCTATTCAACCTTATACAGAACATTGTCTTCACAGTGAAACTATGATTGAATGGAACGTTAAAAACGATAGAAACCACTGAAATTGTGCCTCATATCAGTTAAGTGCTATTCAGATAGTGAAGCTAAAACACTTGGCTGAATACCAAACAACATGGATCCTGATTAGACATGGATGGCATTACACCGTGGCCGACAAGGATCTATATTGTTTGCAAATACCTTCTAATTGATTACGCATTTTAAGGGTTAACTTAACCCTAAGGATCTATATTGTTTGCACATTCCTTCAGTATAGATCCTTGTTGGCCTCGGTGTAATGCCACGTCTGAGAAGGATATATATTGTTTGCACATTCCTTCAGTATAGATCCTTGTTGGCCTCGGTGTAATGCCAAGTCTGAGAAGGATATATATTGTTTGCTATTCAGCCTAGTGTTTTAGCTCCGCTATCTGAATAGCAAACAGCATAGAGCCTGATGAGATGGCACATTTGGTGCACGTTTTGTGCCGGCTGATCTGCCTCTCTACTGTTTGCAAAAGCAACTTCAGGTTACTGGTTAATTATGTCGAATATTTGTGTTCGGTTGTCTCGACTGTGACGATACTTTGTTGTAACGAGGGTTGTCTCGACTGTGACAATACTTTGTTGTAATGAGGGTTGTCTCGACTGTGACGATACTTTGTTGTAACGAGGGTTGTCTCGACTGTGAAGATACTTTGTTGTAACGAGGGTTGTCTCGACTGTGACGATACTTTGTTGTAACGAGGGTTGTCTCGACTGTGACGATACTTTGTTGTAACGAGGGTTGTCTCGACTGTGAAGATACTTTGTTGTAACGAGGGTTGCATTAATAAAGAAATACATAAATACATTTAGTATTTTGAGATAGAGTGGTCCTGGGTTTGATATACAGTCAAGCCTGTGTTCGTGGTCACCTCCATTAAACAGGCAATCTGTATTAATACAGTCAAACCTGTGTTAGTGGTCACCTCCATTAAGCAGCCAACATGCATTAAGCAGCCAGTTTCCCAATATGTTATTTTATTATACATTTGACCTCTATTAAGCAGCCACCTGTGCTAAGCAGTCACTTTCTGTGATTCCCTTGGCTGAGTGCTTAAGACAGGATACATTTAGAAAAATAAAATGATTAATATACCTACATCCACATTGCCTCTTCTCTTTCCCTCATTGTGATGAATTCTATCAGGAATGAGGTCTCCATAGCGATTAAGCAGATGTAGTGGCAGAAGGCCTACGGTCGTTGATTAAGCAGATGTAGTGGCAGAGGGCTTACGGTCGTTGATTAAGCAGATGTAGTGGCAGAGGGCCTATGGTCGTTGATTAAGCAGATGTAGTGGCAGAGGGCCTACGGTCGTTGATTAAGCAGATGTAGTGGCAGAGGGCTTACGGTCGTTGATTAAGCAGATGTAGTGGCAGAGGGCCTACGGTCGTTGATTAAGCAGATGTAGTGGCAGAGGGCCTACGGTCGTTGTCTTCAAATCACTGGCCCCTCACCGCTGTAGGTTTGAATCCCACTGGGGTGTCAAATTCTTTCATGTGAGGAGACTATCCAGCTGGCATGCGGAAGGTCAGTGGTTCTACCAGTTGGTCTTCCTCTGTCATTAATAGCTGGAATGTCGCTGTATGAAGATGTTTGTGTGACATTAAACAGATGTTTTAAAAACTTGTTTCGTAATTGAGTTAAAATAAATTTATATTTATAAGCTAACCACTAAATATTGTGTTGCATTGTACGTCCATGGCAATACATTGCAGATGGCCTAGGTATATTTGACACAAAGTTTGGTCTTGTGAAGTCGTGGCAGCCCTTTCCGGATAAATGTCAGTGCAAACCAAAGGTAAGCTGTGAGACATCTGTGATTGAGTAGTTTTTGTTGTTTACTTCAAATTGCATGCACTCCGGTTCAAATCCCACTAATGGGGTATATATCTTTGATGGTGAGGAAACTGTCTGGGTGGCTTGTGGTTGGTTTGTTCAACCTGGAAACCCATCCATGTCTGAAGTAATGCACGAGTGCCAGGGATAGTCTTCCAATGGACAACACTCTTTCCCATTCAGAAAAATAAAATGTGTGTTTCCCTGTCCGTCTCCGTGGTCGAGTTGTTACGGTCGCTGACTTGTATATCACTGTAACCTATCAACACTGATGGTCACGGGTTCCAGCCCCACTCAGGCCGTGTCTATTAATATGAAAAAGTTGTCAGTTTCTTACTGAGGTTGGTGCACCAAGTACTTGTTAACCGCTGAAGCCTGCCCAGGAAATGTGTTATTAGGTAAACTTCCCGCCGTCGATATAGCCTTAAATAGTGCTGATGAAGCCGTAATATCCGAACAAACAACTGCCAATTTAGAAAGGTTCTGCGCTATATTCCACAACTGAAGGGGCCTTTACTGAAGGGGCACTGAAGGGGCTCATTGTACGATGATGTACTTACACCAACATAACCATACTGAATCCAGGATAATACATTTGTGGTAACAAATAAAACGATAGTTCTTAACTGCTCGACTTTGCAGTAAAGATATGTAAGGTCGTTGACAACAAATCATTTGCATCTCACCACTGTATGTTCGAATCCTACTGGGGATGTCAAATTATTTCATGTGAGGAAGTTATCCTGCTGGCGTGCGGGTAGATCGGTGGTCTACTCGGGATACCAGTCCATGTCTGCAATGCAGCTCTTAGACCCGGGGTCTTCCTCCATCAATAATAGCCGGAGAGCACCCGGGGTCTTCCTCCATCAATAATAGCCGGAGAGCACCCAGAGTCTTCCTCCACCAATAATAGCCGGAGAGCACCCGGAGTCTTCCTCCACCAATAGCCGTAGAGCACCCGGCGTCTTCCTCCACCAATAATAGCCGGAGAGCACACGGCGTCTTCCTCCACCAATAATAGCCGGAGAGCACCTGGAGTCTTCCTCCATCAATAATAGTCGGAGAGCACCCGGAGTCTTCCTCCACCAATATCCGGAGAGTACCCAGGGTTTTCCTCCACCAATAATAGCCGTAGAGCACCCGGCGTCAACCTCCACCAATAATAGCCCGGAGAGCACCTGGAGTCTTCCTCCATCAATAATAGTCGGAGAGCACCCGGAGTCTTCCTCCACCAATATCCGGAGAGTACCCGGGGTTTTCCTCCACCAATAATAGCCGTAGAGCACCCGGCGTCTTCCTCCACCAATAATAGCCGGAGAGCACCCGGAGTCTTCCTCCACCAACAGCCGTAGAGCACCCGGCATCTTCCTCCACCAATAATAGCCGGAGAGCACCCGGCGTCTTCCTCCACCAATAATAGTCGGAGAGCACCCGGAGTCTTCCTCCACCAATAGCCGTAGAGCACCCGGCGTCTTCCTCCACCAATATCCGGAGAGTACCCGGGGTTTTCCTCCACCAATAATAGCCGGAGAGCACCCGGGGTCTTCCTCCACCAATAGCCGTAGAGCACCCGGCGTCTTCCTCCACCAATATCCGGAGAGTACCCGGGGTTTTCCTCCACCAATAATAGTTGGAGAGCACCCGGAGTCTTCCTCCACCAATATCCGGAGAGTACCCAGGGTTTTCCTCCACCAATAATAGCCGTAGAGCACCCGGCGTCTTCCTCCACCAATAATAGCCTTAGAGCACCCGGAGTCTTCGTCCACCAATAATAGCCGGAGAGCACCCGGAGTCTTCCTCCATCAATAATAGCTGGAGAGCACCCGGAGTCTTCCTCCACCAATAGCCGTAGAGCACCCGGCGTCTTCCTCCACCAATATCCGGAGAGTACCTGGGGTTTTCCTCCACCAATAATAGTCGGAGAGCACCCGGAGTCTTCCTCCATCAATAATAGCCGGAGAGCACCCGGAGTCTTCTCCACCAATAATAGCTGGAGAGCACCCAGAGTCCTCCTCCACCAATAATAGCGGGAGAGCACCCGGGGTCTTCCTCCATCAATAATAGCCGGAGAGCACCTGGGGTCTTCCTCCATCAATAATAGTCGGAGAGCACCCGGGGTCTTCCTCCATCAATAATAGCTGGAGAGCACCCGGAGTCTTCCTCCATCAATAATAGCCGGAGTGCACCCGGGGTCTTCCTCCATCAATAATAGCCGGTTAGTACCCGGAGTCTTCCTCCATCAATAATAGCCGGAGAGCACCCGGGGTCTTCCTCCATCAATAATAGCCGGAGAGCACCCGGAGTCTTCCTCCATCAATAATAGTCGGAGAGCACCCGGAGTCTTCCTCCACCAATATCCGGAGAGTACCCAGGGTTTTCCTCCACCAATAATAGCCGTAGAGCACCCGGCGTCTACCTCCACCAATAATAGCCGGAGAGCACCCGGAGTCTTCCTCCATCAATAATAGTCGGAGAGCACCCAGAGTATTCCTCCACCAATATCCGGAGAGTACCCGGGGTTTTCCTCCACCAATAATAGCCGTAGAGCACCCGGCGTCTTCCTCCACCAATAATAGCCGGAGAGCACCCGGAGTCTTCCTCCACCAACAGCCGTAGAGCACCCGGCGTCTTCCTCCACCAATAATAGCCGGAGAGCACCCGGCGTCTTCCTCCACCAATAGCCGTAGAGCACCCGGCGTCTTCCTCCACCAATATCCGGAGAGTACCCGGGGTTTTCCTCCACCAATAATAGCCGGAGAGCACCCGGGGTCTTCCTCCATCAATAATAGCCGGAGAGCACCCGGAGTCTTCCTCCACCAATAATAGCCGGAGAGCACCCGAGGTCTTCCTCCATCAATAATAGCCGGAGAGCACCCGGAGTCTTCCTCCATCAATAATAGCCGGAGAGCACCCGGAGTCTTCCTCCACCAATAATAGCCGGAGAGCACCCGGAGTCTTCCTCCATCAATAATAGTCGGAGAGCACCCGGAGTCTTCCTCCATCAATAATAGCCAGAGAGCACCCGGAACGTCTTCCTCCATCAATAATAGCCGAGAGACTGGGTCTTCCTCCACAATAATAGCGGAGAGCACCCGGAGTCTTCCTCCACCAATAATAGCCGGAGAGCACCCGGAGTCTTCCTCCATCATAATAGCCGGAGAGCACCCGGAGTCTTCCTCCATCAATAATAGCCGGAGAGCACCCGGAGTCTTCTCCACCAATAATAGCCGGAGAGCACCCGAGTCCTCCTCCACCAATAATAGCGGAGAGCACCCGGGTCTTCCTCCATCAATAATAGCCGGAGAGCACCTGGGTCTTCCTCCATCAATAATAGTCGGAGAGCACCCGGGGTCTTCCTCCATCAATAATAGCTGGAGAGCACCCGGAGTCTTCCTCCATCAATAATAGCCGGAGTGCACCCGGGGTCTTCCTCCATCAATAATAGCTGGAGAGTACCCGGAGTCTTCCTCCATCAATAATAGGCGGAGAGCACCCGGGGTCTTCCTCCATCAATAATAGCCGGAGAGCACCTGGAGTCTTCCTCCATCAATAATAGTCGTAGAGCACCCGGAGTCTTCCTCCACCAATATCCGGAGAGTACCCAGGGTTTTCCTCCACCAATAATAGCCGTAGAGCACCCGGCGTCTACCTCCACCAATAATAGCCGGAGAGCACCCGGAGTCTTCCTCCACCAATATCCGGAGAGTACCCGGGGTCTTCCTCCACCAATAATAGCCGGAGAGTAGCCAAGGTCTTCCTCCACCAATAATAGCCGGAGAGCACCCGGAGTCCTCCTCCACCAATAATAGCCGGAGAGCACCCGGAGTCTTCCTCCACCAATAATAGCTGGAGAGCACCTGGGGTCTTCCTCCATCAATAATAGTCGGAGAGCACCTGGGGTCTTCCTCCATCAATAATAGCCAGAGAGCACCCGGAGTCTTCCTCCATCAATAATAGCTGGAGAGCACCCGGGGTCTTCCTCCATCAATAATAGCCGGAGAGCACCCGGAGTCTTCCTCCTTCAATAATAGCCGGAGAGCACCCGGGGTCTTCGTCCATCAATAATAGCCGGAGAGCACCCGGAGTCTTCCTCCATCAATAATAGTCGGAGAGCACCCGGAGTCTTCCTCCACCAATAATAGCCGGAGAGCACCCGGAGTCTTCCTCCATCAATAATAGTCGGAGAGCACCCGGAGTCTTCCTCCACCAATATCCGGAGAGTACCCGGGGTTTTCCTCCACCAATAATAGCCAGAGAGCACCCGGGGTCTTCCTCCATCAATAATAGCCGGAGAGCACCCGGAGTCTTCCTCCATCAATAATAGCCGGAGAGCACCTGGGGTCTTCCTCCACCAATAGCCGTAGAGCACCCGGCGTCTTCCTCCACCAATAGCCGTAGAGCACCCGGCGTCTTGCTCCACCAATATCCGGAGAGTACCTGGGGTTTTCCTCCACCAATAATAGCCGGAGAGCACCCGGGGTCTTCCTCCATCAATAATAGCCGGAGAGCAGCCGGAGTCTTCCTCCATCAATAATAGCCGGAGAGCACCTGTGGTCTTCCTCCATCACTAATAGTCGGAGAGCACCTGGGGTCTTCCTCCATCAATAATAGCCAGAGAGCACCCGGAGTCTTCCTCCATCAATAATAGCCGGAGAGCACCCGGAGTCTTCCTCCATCAATAATAGCTGGAGAGCACCCGGGATCTTCGTCCATCAATAATAGCTGGAGAGCACCCGGAGTCTTCCTCCATCAATAATAGTCAGAGAGCACCCGGAGTCATCCTCCACCAATATCTGGAGAGTACCCGTGGTTTTCCTCCACCAATAATAGCCGGAGAGCACCCGGGGTCTTCCTCCATCAATAATAGCCGGAGAGCACCTGGGGTCTTCCTCCATCACTAATAGTCGGAGAGCACCTGGGGTCTTCCTCCATCAATAATAGTCGGAGAGCACCTGGGGTCTTCCTCCATCAATAATAGTCGGAGAGCACCCGGAGTCTTCCTCCACCAATATCCGGAGAGTACCCGGGGTTTTCCTCCACCAATAATAGCCGGAGAGCACCCGGGGTCTTCCTCCATCAATAATAGCCGGAGAGCACCCAGAGTCTTCCTCCATCAATAATAGTCGGAGAGCACCCGGAGTCTTCCTTCATCAATAATAGCCGGAGAGCACCCGGAGTCTTCCTCCATCAATAATAGTCGGAGAGCACCCGGAGTCTTCCTCCACCAATAGCTGTAGAGCACCCGGCGTCTTCCTCCACCAATAGCCGTAGAGCACCCGGCATCTTCCTCCACCAATATCCGGAGAGTACTCGGCGTTTTCCTCAACCAATAATAGCCGGAGAGCACCCGGGGTCTTCCTCCATCAATAATAGCCGGAGAGCACCCGGATTCTTCCTCCATCAATAATAGCCGGAGAGTACCCGGGGTCTTCCTCCATCAATAATAGCCGGAGAGCACCTGGGGGTCTTCCTCCATCACTAATAGTCGGAGAGCACCTGGGGGTCTTCCTCCATCAATAATAGTCGGAGAGCACCTGGGGTCTTCCTCCATCAATAATAGCCAGAGAGCACCCGGAGTCTTCCTCCATCAATAATAGCCGGAGAGCACCCGGGGTCTTCCTCCATCAATAATAGCCGGAGAGCACCCGGAGTCTTCCTCCATCAATAATAGCCGGAGAGCACCCGGGGTCTACGTCCATCAATAATAGTCGGAGAGCACCCGGAGTCTTCCTCCATCAATAATAGTCGGAGAGCACCCGGAGTCTTCCTCCACCAATATCCGGAGAGTACCCGGGGTTTTCCTCCACCAATAATAGCCGGAGAGCACCCGGGGTCTTCCTCCATCAATAATAGCCGGAGAGCACCCAGAGTCTTCCTCCAGCAATAATAGTCGGAGAGCACCCAGAGTCTTCCTCCATCAATAATAGCCAGAGAGCACCCGGAGTCTTCCTCCATCAATAATAGTCGGAGAGCACCCGGAGTCTTCCTCCATCAATAATAGCCAGAGAGCACCCGGAGTCTTCCTCCATCAATAATAGTCAGAGAGCACCCAGAGTCTTGCTCCATCAATAATAGCCAGAGAGCACACGGAGTCTTCCTCCATCAATAATAGCCGGAGAGCACCTGGGGTCTTCCTCCACCAATAATAGTCGGAGAGCACCTGAAGTCTTCCTCCACCAATAATAGCCGGAGGGCACCCGGGGTCTTCCTCCACCAATAGCCGTAGAGCACCCGGGGTCTTCCTCCATCAATAATAGCCGGAGAGCACCCGGGGTCTTCCTCCATCAATAATAGTCGGAGAGCACCCGGAGTCGTCCTCCACCAATAATAGCTGGAGAGCACCTGGGGTCTTCCTCCAGCAATAGCCGTATAGCACCCGGCTTCTTCCTCCACCAATAGCCGTAGAGCACCCGACATCTTCCTCCACCAATAATAGCCGGAGAGCACCCGGGGTCTTCCTCCATCAATAATAGTCGGAGAGCACCCGGAGTCGTCCTCCACCAATAATAGCTGGAGAGCACCTGGGTCTTCCTCCACAATAGCCGTATAGCACCCGGCTTCTTCCTCCACCAATAGCCGTAGAGCACCCGCGTCTTCCTCCACCAATAATAGCTGGAGAGCACCCGGGGTCTTCTCCACCAATAATAGCCGGAGAGTAGCCGAGGTCTTCCTCCACCAATAATAGCCGGAGAGCACCCGGAGTCTTCCTCCACCAATAATAGCCGGAGAGCACCCGGAGTCTTCCTCCACCAATAATAGCTGGAGAGACCGGGTCTTCCTCCACCAATAGCTGGAGAGCACCCGGAGTCTTCCTCCAGCAATAATAGCCGGAGAGCACCTGGGGTCTTCCTCCATCAATAATAGCCGGAGAGCACCCGGAGTCTTCCTCCATCAATAATAGTCGGAGAGCACCTGGAGTCTTCCTCCACCAATAATAGCCGGAGAGCACCCGGGGTCTTCCTCCACCAATAATAGCTGGAGAGCACCCGGGGTCTTCCTCCATCAATAATAGCCGGAGAGCACCCGGGGTCTTCCTCCATCAATAATAGCTGGAGAGCACCTGGGGTCTTCCTCCAGCAATAGCCGTATAGCACCCGGCGTCTTCCTCCACCAATAGCCGTAGAGCACCCGGCGTCTTCCACCACCAATAATAGCTGGAGAGCACCCGGAGTCTTCCTCCACCAATAATAGCCGGAGAGCACCCGGAGTCTTCCTCCACCAATAATAGCTGGAGAGTAGCCGAGGTCTTCCTCCACCAATAGTAGCTGGAGAGCACCCGGAGTCTTCCTCCACCAATAATAGCTGGAGAGCACCCGGAGTCTTCCTCCAGCAATAATAGTCGGAGAGCACCCGGAGTCTTCCTCCACCAATAATAGCTGGAGAGCACCTGGGGTCTTCCTCCAGCAATAGCCGTATAGCACCCGGCTTCTTCCTCCACCAATAGCCGTAGAGCACCCGACATCTTCCTCCACCAATAATAGCGGAGAGCACCCGGGTCTTCCTCCACAATAATAGCGGAGAGCACCGGGTCTTCCTCCACAATATCCTCCACCAATAATAGCTGGAGAGCACCCGGGGTCTTCCTCCACCAATAATAGCCGAGAGCACCCGAGTCTTCCTCCACCAATAATAGCCGGAGAGCACCCGGGTCTTCCTCCACCAATATAGCCGGAGAGCACCCGGAGTCTTCCTCCACAATAATAGCGGAGAGACGAGTCTTCCTCCACCAATATAGGGAGGCACCCGGAGTCTTCCTCCATCAATAATAGCCGGAGAGCACCCGGAGTCTTCCTCCATCAATAATAGCCGGAGAGCACCCGGGGTCTTCCTCCACCAATAATAGCCGGAGAGCACCCGGGGTCTTCCTCCATCAATAATAGCCGGAGAGCACCCGGAGTCTTCCTCCACCAATAATAGCCGGAGAGTACCCGAGTCTTCCTCCACCAATAATAGCCGGAGAGCACCCGGAGTCTTCCTCCACCAATAATAGCCGGAGAGCACCCGAGGTCTTCCTCCACCAATAATAGCTGGAGAGCACCCGGAGTCTTCCTCCATCAATAATAGCCGGAGAGCACCCGGAGTCTTCCTCCATCAATAATAGCCGGAGAGCACCCGGGGTCTTCCTCCACCAATAATAGCCGGAGAGCACCCGGGGTCTTCCTCCACCAATAATAGCCAGAGAGCACCCGGAGTCTTCCTCCACCAAACACACCCCCGTCTTCCTCACAATAATAGCGGAGAGACCGGTCCCTCCACATAATAGCCGGAGAGCACCCGGAGTCTTCCTCCATCAATAATAGCCGGAGAGCACCCGGAGTCTTCCTCCATCAATAATAGTCGGAGAGCACCCGGAGTCTTCCTCCATCAATAATAGTCGGAGAGCACCCGGAGTCTTCCTCCACCAATAATAGCCGGAGAGCACCCGGGGTCTTCCTCCACCAATAATAGCCGGAGAGCACCCGGGGTCTTCCTCCATCAATAATAGCCGGAGAGCACCCGGAGTCTTCCTCCATCAATAATAGCTGGAGAGCACCTGGGGTCTTCCTCCAGCAATAGCCGTATAGCACCCGGCGTCTTCCTCCACCAATAGCCGTAGAGCACCCGGCGTCTTCCTCCACCAATAATAGCTGGAGAGCACCCGGAGTCTTCCTCCACCAATAATAGCCGGAGAGCACCCGGAGTCTTCCTCCACCAATAATAGCTGGAGAGTAGCCGAGGTCTTCCTCCACCAATAATAGCTGGAGAGTAGCCGAGGTCTTCCTCCACCAATAATAGCCGGAGAGCACCCGAGTCTTCCTCCACCAATAATAGCTGAGAGCACCCGGGGTCTTCCTCCACCAATAATAGCTGGAGAGTAGCCGAGGTCTTCCTCCACCAATAATAGCTGGAGAGCACCCGGAGTCTTCCTCCATCAATAATAGCCGGAGAGCACCTGGAGTCTTCCTCCATCAATAATAGTCGGAGAGCACCTGGAGTCTTCCTCCACCAATAATAGCCGGAGAGCACCCGGGGTCTTCCTCCACCAATAATAGCTGGAGAGCACCCGGGGTCTTCCTCCATCAATAATAGCCGGAGAGCACCCGGGGTCTTCCTCCATCAATAATAGTCGGAGAGCACCCGGAGTATTCCTCCACCAATAATAGCTGGAGAGCACCTGGGGTCTTCCTCCAGCAATAGCCGTATAGCACCCGGCGTCTTCCTCCACCAATAACCGTAGAGCACCCGGCGTCTTCCTCCACCAATAATAGCTGGAGAGCACCCGGGGTCTTCCTCCACCAATAATAGCCGGAGAGTAGCCGAGGTCTTCCTCCACCAATAATAGCCGGAGAGCACCCGGAGTCTTCCTCCACCAATAATAGCCGGAGAGCACCCGGAGTCTTCCTCCACCAATAATAGCTGGAGAGTAGCCGAGGTCTTCCTCCACCAATAATAGCTGGAGAGCACCCGGAGTCTTCCTCCACCAATAATAGCCGGAGAGCACCCGGAGTCTTCCTCCAGCAATAATAGCCGGAGAGCACCCGGGGTCTTCCTCCACCAATAATAGCCGGAGAGCACCCGGGGTCTTCCTCCACCAATAATAGCCAGAGAGCACCCGGGGTCTTCCTCCACCAATAGCCGTAGAGCACCCGGGGTCTTCCTCCACCAATAATAGCCGGAGAGTAGCCGAGGTCTTCCTTCACCAATAATAGCTGGAGAGTAGCCGAAGTCTTCCTCCACCAATAATAGCCGGAGAGCACCCGGAGTCTTCCTCCATCTATAATAGCCGGAGAGCACCCGGAGTCTTCCTCCATCAATAATAGTCGGAGAGCACCCGGAGTCTTCCTCCAGCAATAATAGCCAGAGAGCACCTGGGGTCTTCCTCCATCAATAATAGCCAGAGAGCACCCGGAACCTTCCTCCACCAATAATAGCTGGAGAGTACCCGGCGTCTTCCTCCACCAATAGCCAGAGAGCACCCGGAGTCTTCCTCCACCAATAATAGCCGGAGAGCACCCGGAGTCTTCCTCCACCAATAATATCCGGAGAGTACCCGGGGTCTTCCTCCACCAATAATAGCCGGAGAGCACCCGGGGTCTTCCTCCACCAATAACAGCTGGAGAGCACCCGGAGTCTTCCTCCACCAATAATAGCTGGAGAGTAGCCGGAGTCTTCCTCCATCAATAATAGCTGTAGAGAATCCGGGGTATTCCTCCACCCAATAATAGCCGGAGAGCACCCGGAGTCTTCCTCCACCAATAATAGCTGGAGAGTAGCCGGAGTCTTCCTCCATCAATAATAGCTGGAGAGCACCCGGGGTCTTCCTCCACCAATAATAGCCGGAGAGCACCCGGAGTCCTCCTCCACCAATAATAGCCGGAGAGCACCCGGAGTCTTCCTCCACCAATAGCCGTTGAGCACCCGGGGTCTTCCTCCACCAATAATAGCCGGAGAGTAGCCGAGGTCTTCCTCCACCAATAATAGCTGGAGAGTAGCCGAGGTCTTCCTACACCAATAATAGCCGGAGAGCACCCGGAGTCTTCCTCCACCAATAATAGCTGGAGAGCACCCGGGGTCTTCCTCCACCAATAATAGCTGGAGAGTAGCCGAGGTCTTCCTCCACCAATAATAGCTGGAGAGCACCCGGAGTCTTCCTCCAGCAATAATAGCCGGAGAGCACCTGGAGTCTTCCTCCATCAATAATAGTCGGAGAGCACCTGGAGTCTTCCTCCACCAATAATAGCCGGAGAGCACCCGGGGTCTTCCTCCACCAATAATAGCTGGAGAGCACCCGGGGTCTTCCTCCATCAATAATAGCCGGAGAGCACCTGGGGTCTTCCTCCATCAATAATAGTCGGAGAGCACCCGGAGTATTCCTCCACCAATAATAGCTGGATAGCACCTGGGGTCTTCCTCCAGCAATAGCCGTATAGCACCCGGCGTCTTCCTCCACCAATAACCGTAGAGCACCCGGCGTCTTCCTCCACCAATAATAGCTGGAGAGCACCCGGGGTCTTCCTCCACCAATAATAGCTGGAGAGTAGCCGAGGTCTTCCTCCACCAATAGTAGCTGGAGAGCACCCGGAGTCTTCCTCCACCAATAATAGCTGGAGAGCACCCGGAGTCTTCCTCCAGCAATAATAGCCGGAGAGCATCCGGGGTCTTCCTCCACCAATAATAGCTGGAGAGCACCCGGGGTCTTCCTCCACCAATAATAGCCAGAGAGCACCCGGAGTCTTCCTCCACCAATAGCCGTTGAGCAACCGGGGTCTTCCTCCACCAATAATAGCCGGAGAGCATCCGGGGTCTTCCTCCACCAATAATAGCTGGAGAGCACCCGGGGTCTTCCTCCACCAATAATAGCCAGAGAGCACCCGGAGTCTTCCTCCACCAATAGCCGTTGAGCAACCGGGGTCTTCCTCCACCAATAATAGCCGGAGAGTAGCCGAGGTCTTCCTTCACCAATAATAGCTGGAGAGTAGCCGAAGTCGTCCTCCACCAATAATAGCCGGAGAGCACCCGGAGTCTTCCTCCATCAATAATAGTCGGAGAGCACCCGGAGTCTTCCTCCAGCAATAATAGCCAGAGAGCACCTGGGGTCTTCCTCCATCAATAATAGCCGGAGAGCACCCGGAACCTTCCTCCACCAATAATAGCTGGAGAGTACCCGGCGTCTTCCTCCACCAATAGCCAGAGAGCACCCGGAGTCTTCCTCCACCAATAATAGCCGGAGAGCACCCGGAGTCTTCCTCCACCAATAATATCCGGAGAGTACCCGGGGTCTTCCTCCACCAATAATAGCCGGAGAGCACCCGGGGTCTTCCTCCACCAATAACAGCTGGAGAGCACCCGGAGTCTTCCTCCACCAATAATAGCTGGAGAGTAGCCGGAGTCTTCCTCCATCAATAATAGCTGTAGAGAATCCGGAGTCTTCCTCCACCAATAATATCCGGAGAGTACCCTGGGTCGTCCTCCACCAATAATAGCCGGAGAGCACCCGGGGTCTTCCTCCACCAATAACAGCTGGAGAGCACCCGGAGTCTTCCTCCACCAATAATAGCTGGAGAGTAGCCGGAGTCTTCCTCCATCAATAATAGCTGTAGAGAATCCGGAGTCTTCCTCCACCAATAATATCCGGAGAGTACCCTGGGTCGTCCTCCACCAATAATAGCCGGAGAGCACCCGGGGTCTTCCTCCACCAATAACAGCTGGAGAGCACCCGGAGTCTTCCTCCACCAATAATAGCTGGAGAGTAGCCGGAGTCTTCCTCCATCAATAATAGCCGGAGAGCACCCGAGTCTTCCTCCACCAATATAGCCGGAGAGCACCCGGAGTCTTCCTCCATCAATAATACCAGAGAGCACATGGGAGTCTTCCTCCATCAATAATAGCTGAGAGCACCCGGACCTTCCTCCACCATAAAGCTGGATAGCAATACCGGCGTCTTCCTCCACCAAAATAGCCAGAGAGCACCCGGTCTTCCTCCACCAATAATAGCGGAGAGCACCTGGGGTCTTCCTCCATCAATAATAGTCGGAGAGCACCCGGAGTCTTCCTCCACCAATAATAGCTGGATAGCACCTGGGGTCTTCCTCCAGCAATAGCCGTATAGCACCCGGCGTCTTCCTCCACCAATAACCGTAGAGCACCCGGCGTCTTCCTCCACCAATAATAGCTGGAGAGCACCCGGGGTCTTCCTCCACCAATAATAGCTGGAGAGTAGCCGAGGTCTTCCTCCACCAATAGTAGCTGGAGAGCACCCGGAGTCTTCCTCCACCAATAATAGCTGGAGAGCACCCGGAGTCTTCCTCCAGCAATAATAGCCGGAGAGCATCCGGGGTCTTCCTCCACCAATAATAGCTGGAGAGCACCCGGGGTCTTCCTCCACCAATAATAGCCAGAGAGCACCCGGAGTCTTCCTCCACCAATAGCCATTGAGCAACCGGGGTCTTCCTCCACCAATAATAGCCGGAGAGTAGCCGAGGTCTTCCTTCACCAATAATAGCTGGAGAGTAGCCGAAGTCTTCCTCCACCAATAATAGCCGGAGAGCACCCGGAGTCTTCCTCCATCAATAATAGCCGGAGAGCACCCGGAGTCTTCCTCCATCAATAATAGTCGGAGAGCACCCGGAGTCTTCCTCCAGCAATAATAGCCAGAGAGCACCTGGGGTCTTCCTCCATCAATAATAGCCGGAGAGCACCCGGAACCTTCCTCCACCAATAATAGCCGGAGAGTAGCTGAGGTCTTCCTTCACCAATAATAGCTGGAGAGTAGCCGAAGTCTTCCTCCACCAATAATAGCCGGAGAGCACCCGGAGTCTTCCTCCATCTATAATAGCCGGAGAGCACCCGGAGTCTTCCTCCATCAATAATAGTCGGAGAGCACCCGGAGTCTTCCTCCAGCAATAATAGCCAGAGAGCACCTGGGGTCTTCCTCCATCAATAATAGCCAGAGAGCACCCGGAACCTTCCTCCACCAATAATAGCTGGAGAGTACCCGGCGTCTTCCTCCACCAATAGCCAGAGAGCACCCGGAGTCTTCCTCCACCAATAATAG
>JABXNX010000068.1:55833-110038 GCA_014843695.1 Archivesica marissinica | reverse complement strand
TCCTCCACCAATAATAGCTGGAGAGTAGCCGAGGTCTTCCTCCACCAATAGTAGCTGGAGAGCACCCGGAGTCTTCCTCCACCAATAATAGCTGGAGAGCACCCGGAGTCTTCCTCCAGCAATAATAGCCGGAGAGCACCTGGGGGTCTTCCTCCATCACTAATAGTCGGAGAGCACCTGGGGGTCTTCCTCCATCAATAATAGTCGGAGAGCACCTGGGGTCTTCCTCCATCAATAATAGCCAGAGAGCACCCGGAGTCTTCCTCCATCAATAATAGCCGGAGAGCACCCGGGGTCTTCCTCCATCAATAATAGCCGGAGAGCACCCGGAGTCTTCCTCCATCAATAATAGCCGGAGAGCACCCGGGGTCTACGTCCATCAATAATAGTCGGAGAGCACCCAGAGTCTTCCTCCATCAATATTTCTAGAGCACCCGAATCTTCCTCCACCAATATCCGGAGAGTACCCGGGGTTTCCTCCACCAATAATAGCCGGAGAGCACCCGGGTCTTCCTCCATCAATAATAGCCGTAGAGCACCCGGGGTCTTCCTCCATCAATAATAGCCGGAGAGCACCCGGGGTCTTCCTCCATCAATAATAGTCGGAGAGCACCCGGAGTCTTCCTCCACCAATAATAGCTGGAGAGCACCTGGGGTCTTCCTCCAGCAATAGCCGTATAGCACCCGGCTTCTTCCTCCACCAATAGCCGTAGAGCACCCGAGATCTTCCTCCATCAATAATAGCCGGAGAGCACCCGGGGTCTTCCTCCATCAATAATAGTCGGAGAGCACCCGGAGTCGTCCTCCACCAATAATAGCTGGAGAGCACCTGGGGTCTTCCTCCAGCAATAGCCGTATAGCACCCGGCTTCTTCCTCCACCAATAGCCGTAGAGCACCCGACATCTTCCTCCACCAATAATAGCCGGAGAGCACCCGGGGTCTTCCTCCATCAATAATAGTCGGAGAGCACCCGGAGTCGTCCTCCACCAATAATAGCTGGAGAGCACCTGGGGTCTTCCTCCAGCAATAGCCGTATAGCACCCGGCTTCTTCCTCCACCAATAGCCGTAGAGCACCCGACATCTTCCTCCACCAATAATAGCCGGAGAGCACCCGGGGTCTTCCTCCATCAATAATAGTCGGAGAGCACCCGGAGTCGTCCTCCACCAATAATAGCTGGAGAGCACCTGGGGTCTTCCTCCAGCAATAGCCGTATAGCACCCGGCTTCTTCCTCCACCAATAGCCGTAGAGCACCCGGCGTCTTCCTCCACCAATAATAGCTGGAGAGCACCCGGGGTCTTCCTCCACCAATAATAGCCGGAGAGTAGCCGAGGTCTTCCTCCACCAATAATAGCCGGAGAGCACCCGGAGTCCTCCTCCACCAATAATAGCTGGAGAGTAGCCGAGGTCTTCCTCCAGCAATAATAGCCGGAGAGCACATGGGGTCTTCCTCCATCAATAATAGCCGGAGAGCACCCGGAGTCTTCCTCCATCAATAATAGTCGGAGAGCACCTGGAGTCTTCCTCCACCAATAATAGCCGGAGAGCACCCGGGGTCTTCCTCCACCAATAATAGCTGGAGAGCACCCGGGGTCTTCCTCCATCAATAATAGCCGGAGAGCACCCGGGGTCTTCCTCCATCAATAATAGCTGGAGAGCACCTGGGGTCTTCCTCCAGCAATAGCCGTATAGCACCCGGCGTCTTCCTCCACCAATAGCCGTAGAGCACCCGGCGTCTTCCACCACCAATAATAGCTGGAGAGCACCCGGAGTCTTCCTCCACCAATAATAGCCGGAGAGCACCCGGAGTCTTCCTCCACCAATAATAGCTGGAGAGTAGCCGAGGTCTTCCTCCACCAATAGTAGCTGGAGAGCACCCGGAGTCTTCCTCCACCAATAATAGCTGGAGAGCACCCGGAGTCTTCCTCCAGCAATAATAGTCGGAGAGCACCCGGAGTCTTCCTCCACCAATAATAGCTGGAGAGCACCTGGGGTCTTCCTCCAGCAATAGCCGTATAGCACCCGGCTTCTTCCTCCACCAATAGCCGTAGAGCACCCGACATCTTCCTCCACCAATAATAGCTGGAGAGCACCCGGGGTCTTCCTCCACCAATAATAGCCGGAGAGCACCCGGGTCTTCCTCCATCAATAATAGCCGGAGAGCACCCGGAGTCTTCCTCCATCAATAATAGCCGGAGAGCACCTGGGGTCTTCCTCCATCAATAATAGTCGGAGAGCACCTGGAGTCTTCCTCCACCAATAATAGCCGGAGAGCACCCGGGGTCTTCCTCCACCAATAGCCGTAGAGCACCCGGGGTCTTCCTCCATCAATAATAGCCGGAGAGCACCCGGGGTCTTCCTCCATCAATAATAGTCGGAGAGCACCCGGAGTCGTCCTCCACCAATAATAGCTGGAGAGCACCTGGGGTCTTCCTCCAGCAATAGCCGTATAGCACCCGGCTTCTTCCTCCACCAATAGCCGTAGAGCACCCGGCGTCTTCCTCCACCAATAATAGCTGGAGAGCACCCGGGGTCTTCCTCCACCAATAATAGCCGGAGAGTAGCCGAGGTCTTCCTCCACCAATAATAGCCGGAGAGCACCCGGAGTCTTCCTCCACCAATAATAGCCGGAGAGCACCCGGAGTCTTCCTCCACCAATAATAGCTGGAGAGTAGCCGAGGTCTTCCTCCACCAATACTAGCTGGAGAGCACCCGGAGTCTTCCTCCACCAATAATAGTCGGAGAGCACCCGGAGTCTTCCTCCACCAATAGCTGTAGAGCACCCGGCGTCTTCCTCCACCAATAGCCGTAGAGCACCCGGCATCTTCCTCCACCAATATCCGGAGAATACTCGGCGTTTTCCTCAACCAATAATAGCCGGAGAGCACCCGGGGTCTTCCTCCATCAATAATAGCCGGAGAGCACCCGGATTCTTCCTCCATCAATAATAGCCGGAGAGTACCCGGGGTCTTCCTCCATCAATAATAGCCGGAGAGCACCTGGGGGTCTTCCTCCATCACTAATAGTCGGAGAGCACCTGGGGGTCTTCCTCCATCAATAATAGTCGGAGAGCACCTGGGGTCTTCCTCCATCAATAATAGCCAGAGAGCACCCTGAGTCTTCCTCCATCAATAATAGCCGGAGAGCACCCGGGGTCTTCCTCCATCAATAATAGCCGGAGAGCACCCGGAGTCTTCCTCCATCAATAATAGCCGGAGAGCACCCGGGGTCTACGTCCATCAATAATAGTCGGAGAGCACCCGGAGTCTTCCTCCATCAATAATAGTCGGAGAGCACCCGGAGTCTTCCTCCACCAATATCCGGAGAGTACCCGGGGTTTTCCTCCACCAATAATAGCCGGAGAGCACCCGGGGTCTTCCTCCATCAATAATAGCCGGAGAGCACCCAGAGTCTTCCTCCATCAATAATAGTCGGAGAGCACCCAGAGTCTTCCTCCATCAATAATAGCCAGAGAGCACCCGGAGTCTTCCTCCATCAATAATAGTCGGAGAGCACCCGGAGTCTTCCTCCATCAATAATAGCCAGAGAGCACCCGGAGTCTTCCTCCATCAATAATAGTCAGAGAGCACCCAGAGTCTTCCTCCATCAATAATAGCCAGAGAGCACCCGGAGTCTTCCTCCATCAATAATAGCCGGAGAGCACCTGGGGTCTTCCTCCACCAATAATAGTCGGAGAGCACCTGGAGTCTTCCTCCACCAATAATAGCCGGAGGGCACCCGGGGTCTTCCTCCACCAATAGCCGTAGAGCACCCGGGGTCTTCCTCCATCAATAATAGCCGGAGAGCACCCGGGGTCTTCCTCCATCAATAATAGTCGGAGAGCACCCGGAGTCGTCCTCCACCAATAATAGCTGGAGAGCACCTGGGGTCTTCCTCCAGCAATAGCCGTATAGCACCCGGCTTCTTCCTCCACCAATAGCCGTAGAGCACCCGACATCTTCCTCCACCAATAATAGCCGGAGAGCACCCGGGGTCTTCCTCCATCAATAATAGTCGGAGAGCACCCGGAGTCGTCCTCCACCAATAATAGCTGGAGAGCACCTGGGGTCTTCCTCCAGCAATAGCCGTATAGCACCCGGCTTCTTCCTCCACCAATAGCCGTAGAGCACCCGACATCTTCCTCCACCAATAATAGCTGGAGAGCACCCGGATCTTCCTCCACCAATAATAGCCGGAGAGTAGCCGAGGTCTTCCTCCACCAATAATAGCCGGAGAGCACCCGGAGTCCTCCTCCACCAATAATAGCCGGAGAGCACCCGGAGTCTTCCTCCACCAATAATAGCTGGAGAGTACCCGGGTCTTCCTCCACCAATACTAGCTGGAGAGCACCCAGTCTTCCTCCAGCAATAATAGCCGGAGAGCACCTGGGGTCTTCCTCCATCAATAATAGCCGGAGAGCACCCGGAGTCTTCCTCCATCAATAATAGTCGGAGAGCACCTGGAGTCTTCCTCCACCAATAATAGCCGGAGAGCACCCGGGGTCTTCCTCCACCAATAATAGCTGGAGAGCACCCGGGGTCTTCCTCCATCAATAATAGCCGGAGAGCACCCGGGGTCTTCCTCCATCAATAATAGCTGGAGAGCACCTGGGGTCTTCCTCCAGCAATAGCCGTATAGCACCCGGCGTCTTCCTCCACCAATAACCCCCGGCGTCTTCCTCCACCAATAATAGCTGGAGAGCACCCGGATTCTTCCTCCACCAATAATAGCCGGAGAGCACCCGGAGTCTTCCTCCACCAATAATAGCTGGAGAGTAGCCGAGGTCTTCCTCCACCAATAGTAGCTGGAGAGCACCCGGAGTCTTCCTCCACCAATAATAGCTGGAGAGCACCCGGAGTCTTCCTCCAGCAATAATAGTCGGAGAGCACCCGGAGTTTTCCTCCACCAATAATTGCTGGAGAGCACCTGGGGTCTTCCTCCAGCAATAGCCGTATAGCACCCGGCTTCTTCCTCCACCAATAGCCGTAGAGCACCCGACATCTTCCTCCACCAATAATAGCTGGAGAGCACCCGGGTCTTCCTCCACCAATAATAGCCGGAGAGCACCGGGGTCTTCCTCCATCAATAATAGTCGGAGAGCACCCGGAGTCTTCCTCCACCAATAATAGCTGGAGAGCACCTGGGGTCTTCCTCCAGCAATAGCCATATAGCACCCGGCGTCTTCCTCCACCAATAGCCGTAGAGCACCCGGCGTCTTCCTCCACCAATAATAGCTGGAGAGCACCCGGGGTCTTCCTCCACCAATAATAGCCGGAGAGTAGCCGAGGTCTTCCTCCACCAATAATAGCCGGAGAGCACCCGGAGTCTTCCTCCACCAATAATAGCCGGAGAGCACCCGGAGTCTTCCTCCACCAATAATAGCTGGAGAGTAGCCGAGGTCTTCCTCCACCAATACTAGCTGGAGAGCACCCGGAGTCTTCCTCCACCAATAATAGCTGGAGAGCACCCGGAGTCTTCCTCCAGCAATAATAGCCGGAGAGCACCCGGGGTCTTCCTCCACCAATAATAGCTGGAGAGCACCCGGGGTCTTCCTCCACCAATAATAGCCGGAGAGCACCCGGGGTCGTCCTCCACCAATAATAGCCGGAGAGTAGCCGAGGTCTTCCTCCACCAATAATAGCCGGAGAGCACCCGGAGTCTTCCTCCACCAATAATAGCGGGAGAGTAGCCGAGGTCTTCCTCCACCAATAGTAGCTGGAGAGCACCCGGAGTCTTCCTCCACCAATAATAGCTGGAGAGCACCCGGAGTCTTCCTCCAGCAATAATAGCCGGAGAGCACCCGGGGTCTTCCTCCACCAATAATAGCTGGAGAGCACCCGGGGTCTTCCTCCACCAATAATAGCCAGAGAGCACCCGGAGTCTTCCTCCACCAATAGCCATTGAGCACCCGGGGTCTTCCTCCACCAATAATAGCCGGAGAGTAGCCGAGGTCTTCCTTCACCAATAATAGCTGGAGAGTAGCCGAAGTCTTCCTCCACCAATAATAGCCGGAGAGCACCCGGAGTCTTCCTCCATCAATAATAGCCGGAGAGCACCCGGAGTCTTCCTCCATCAATAATAGTCGGAGAGCACCCGGAGTCTTCCTCCATCAATAATAGTCGGAGAGCACCTGGAGTCTTCCTCCACCAATAATAGCCGGAGAGCACCCGGGGTCTTCCTCCACCAATAATAGCTGGAGAGCACCCGGGGTCTTCCTCCATCAATAATAGCCGGAGAGCACCCGGGGTCTTCCTCCATCAATAATAGCTGGAGAGCACCTGGGGTCTTCCTCCAGCAATAGCCGTATAGCACCCGGCGTCTTCCTCCACCAATAGCCGTAGAGCACCCGGCGTCTTCCTCCACCAATAATAGCTGGAGAGCACCCGGAGTCTTCCTCCACCAATAATAGCCGGAGAGCACCCGGAGTCTTCCTCCACCAATAATAGCTGGAGAGTAGCCGAGGTCTTCCTCCACCAATAATAGCTGGAGAGTAGCCGAGGTCTTCCTCCACCAATAATAGCCGGAGAGCACCCGGAGTCTTCCTCCACCAATAATAGCTGGAGAGCACCCGGGTCTTCCTCCACCAATAATAGCTGGAGAGTAGCCGAGGTCTTCCTCCACCAATAATAGCTGGAGAGCACCCGGAGTCTTCCTCCAGCAATAATAGCCGGAGAGCACCTGGAGTCTTCCTCCATCAATAATAGTCGGAGAGCACCTGGAGTCTTCCTCCACCAATAATAGCCGGAGAGCACCCGGGGTCTTCCTCCACCAATAATAGCTGGAGAGCACCCGGGGTCTTCCTCCATCAATAATAGCCGGAGAGCACCTGGGGTCTTCCTCCATCAATAATAGTCGGAGAGCACCCGGAGTATTCCTCCACCAATAATAGCTGGATAGCACCTGGGGTCTTCCTCCAGCAATAGCCGTATAGCACCCGGCGTCTTCCTCCACCAATAACCGTAGAGCACCCGGCGTCTTCCTCCACCAATAATAGCTGGAGAGCACCCGGGGTCTTCCTCCACCAATAATAGCCGGAGAGTAGCCGAGGTCTTCCTCCACCAATAATAGCCGGAGAGCACCCGGAGTCTTCCTCCACCAATAATAGCCGGAGAGCACCCGGAGTCTTCCTCCACCAATAATAGCTGGAGAGTAGCCGAGGTCTTCCTCCACCAATAATAGCTGGAGAGCACCCGGAGTCTTCCTCCACCAATAATAGCCGGAGAGCACCCGGAGTCTTCCTCCAGCAATAATAGCCGGAGAGCACCCGGGGTCTTCCTCCACCAATAATAGCTGGAGAGCACCCGGGGTCTTCCTCCACCAATAATAGCCAGAGAGCACCCGGAGTCTTCCTCCACCAATAGCCGTTGAGCACCCGGGGTCTTCCTCCACCAATAATAGCCGGAGAGTAGCTGAGGTCTTCCTTCACCAATAATAGCTGGAGAGTAGCCGAAGTCTTCCTCCACCAATAATAGCCGGAGAGCACCCGGAGTCTTCCTCCATCTATAATAGCCGGAGAGCACCCGGAGTCTTCCTCCATCAATAATAGTCGGAGAGCACCCGGAGTCTTCCTCCAGCAATAATAGCCAGAGAGCACCTGGGGTCTTCCTCCATCAATAATAGCCAGAGAGCACCCGGAACCTTCCTCCACCAATAATAGCTGGAGAGTACCCGGCGTCTTCCTCCACCAATAGCCAGAGAGCACCCGGAGTCTTCCTCCACCAATAATAGCCGGAGAGCACCCGGAGTCTTCCTCCACCAATAATATCCGGAGAGTACCCGGGGTCTTCCTCCACCAATAATAGCCGGAGAGCACCCGGGGTCTTCCTCCACCAATAACAGCTGGAGAGCACCCGGAGTCTTCCTCCACCAATAATAGCTGGAGAGTAGCCGGAGTCTTCCTCCATCAATAATAGCTGTAGAGAATCCGGGGTATTCCTCCACCCAATAATAGCCGGAGAGCACCCGGAGTCTTCCTCCACCAATAATAGCTGGAGAGTAGCCGGAGTCTTCCTCCATCAATAATAGCTGGAGAGCACCCGGGGTCTTCCTCCACCAATAATAGCCGGAGAGCACCCGGAGTCCTCCTCCACCAATAATAGCCGGAGAGCACCCGGAGTCTTCCTCCACCAATAGCCGTTGAGCACCCGGGGTCTTCCTCCACCAATAATAGCCGGAGAGTAGCCGAGGTCTTCCTCCACCAATAATAGCTGGAGAGTAGCCGAGGTCTTCCTACACCAATAATAGCCGGAGAGCACCCGGAGTCTTCCTCCACCAATAATAGCTGGAGAGCACCCGGGGTCTTCCTCCACCAATAATAGCTGGAGAGTAGCCGAGGTCTTCCTCCACCAATAATAGCTGGAGAGCACCCGGAGTCTTCCTCCAGCAATAATAGCCGGAGAGCACCTGGAGTCTTCCTCCATCAATAATAGTCGGAGAGCACCTGGAGTCTTCCTCCACCAATAATAGCCGGAGAGCACCCGGGGTCTTCCTCCACCAATAATAGCTGGAGAGCACCCGGGGTCTTCCTCCATCAATAATAGCCGGAGAGCACCTGGGGTCTTCCTCCATCAATAATAGTCGGAGAGCACCCGGAGTATTCCTCCACCAATAATAGCTGGATAGCACCTGGGGTCTTCCTCCAGCAATAGCCGTATAGCACCCGGCGTCTTCCTCCACCAATAACCGTAGAGCACCCGGCGTCTTCCTCCACCAATAATAGCTGGAGAGCACCCGGGGTCTTCCTCCACCAATAATAGCTGGAGAGTAGCCGAGGTCTTCCTCCACCAATAGTAGCTGGTGAGCACCCGGAGTCTTCCTCCACCAATAATAGCTGGAGAGCACCCGGAGTCTTCCTCCAGCAATAATAGCCGGAGAGCATCCGGGGTCTTCCTCCACCAATAATAGCTGGAGAGCACCCGGGGTCTTCCTCCACCAATAATAGCCAGAGAGCACCCGGAGTCTTCCTCCACCAATAGCCGTTGAGCAACCGGGGTCTTCCTCCACCAATAATAGCCGGAGAGCATCCGGGGTCTTCCTCCACCAATAATAGCTGGAGAGCACCCGGGGTCTTCCTCCACCAATAATAGCCAGAGAGCACCCGGAGTCTTCCTCCACCAATAGCCGTTGAGCAACCGGGGTCTTCCTCCACCAATAATAGCCGGAGAGTAGCCGAGGTCTTCCTTCACCAATAATAGCTGGAGAGTAGCCGAAGTCGTCCTCCACCAATAATAGCCGGAGAGCACCCGGAGTCTTCCTCCATCAATAATAGTCGGAGAGCACCCGGAGTCTTCCTCCAGCAATAATAGCCAGAGAGCACCTGGGGTCTTCCTCCATCAATAATAGCCGGAGAGCACCCGGAACCTTCCTCCACCAATAATAGCTGGAGAGTACCCGGCGTCTTCCTCCACCAATAGCCAGAGAGCACCCGGAGTCTTCCTCCACCAATAATAGCCGGAGAGCACCCGGAGTCTTCCTCCACCAATAATATCCGGAGAGTACCCGGGGTCTTCCTCCACCAATAATAGCCGGAGAGCACCCGGGGTCTTCCTCCACCAATAACAGCTGGAGAGCACCCGGAGTCTTCCTCCACCAATAATAGCTGGAGAGTAGCCGGAGTCTTCCTCCATCAATAATAGCTGTAGAGAATCCGGAGTCTTCCTCCACCAATAATATCCGGAGAGTACCCGGGGTCTTCCTCCACCAATAATAGCCGGAGAGCACCCGGGGTCTTCCTCCACCAATAACAGCTGGAGAGCACCCGGAGTCTTCCTCCACCAATAATAGCTGGAGAGTAGCCGGAGTCTTCCTCCATCAATAATAGCTGTAGAGAATCCGGGGTATTCCTCCACCCAATAATAGCCGGAGAGCACCCGGAGTCTTCCTCCACCAATAATAGCTGGAGAGTAGCCGGAGTCTTCCTCCATCAATAATAGCTGGAGAGCACCCGGGGTCTTCCTCCACCAATAATAGCTGGAGAGTAGCCGAGGTCTTCCTCCACCAATAATAGCTGGAGAGCACCCGGAGTCTTCCTCCAGCAATAATAGCCGGAGAGCACCTGGAGTCTTCCTCCATCAATAATAGTCGGAGAGCACCTGGAGTCTTCCTCCACCAATAATAGCCGGAGAGCACCCGGGGTCTTCCTCCACCAATAATAGCTGGAGAGCACCCGGGGTCTTCCTCCATCAATAATAGCCGGAGAGCACCTGGGGTCTTCCTCCATCAATAATAGTCGGAGAGCACCCGGAGTATTCCTCCACCAATAATAGCTGGATAGCACCTGGGGTCTTCCTCCAGCAATAGCCGTATAGCACCCGGCGTCTTCCTCCACCAATAACCGTAGAGCACCCGGCGTCTTCCTCCACCAATAATAGCTGGAGAGCACCCGGGGTCTTCCTCCACCAATAATAGCTGGAGAGTAGCCGAGGTCTTCCTCCACCAATAGTAGCTGGAGAGCACCCGGAGTCTTCCTCCACCAATAATAGCTGGAGAGCACCCGGAGTCTTCCTCCAGCAATAATAGCCGGAGAGCATCCGGGGTCTTCCTCCACCAATAATAGCTGGAGAGCACCCGGGGTCTTCCTCCACCAATAATAGCCAGAGAGCACCCGGAGTCTTCCTCCACCAATAGCCGTTGAGCAACCGGGGTCTTCCTCCACCAATAATAGCCGGAGAGTAGCCGAGGTCTTCCTTCACCAATAATAGCTGGAGAGTAGCCGAAGTCTTCCTCCACCAATAATAGCCGGAGAGCACCCGGAGTCTTCCTCCATCAATAATAGCCGGAGAGCACCCGGAGTCTTCCTCCATCAATAATAGTCGGAGAGCACCCGGAGTCTTCCTCCAGCAATAATAGCCAGAGAGCACCTGGGGTCTTCCTCCATCAATAATAGCCGGAGAGCACCCGGAACCTTCCTCCACCAATAATAGCTGGAGAGTACCCGGCGTCTTCCTCCACCAATAGCCAGAGAGCACCCGGAGTCTTCCTCCACCAATAATATCCGGAGAGCACCCGGAGTCTTCCTCCACCAATAATATCCGGAGAGTACCCGGGGTCTTCCTCCACCAATAATAGCCGGAGAGCACCCGGGGTCTTCCTCCACCAATAACAGCTGGAGAGCACCCGGAGTCTTCCTCCACCAATAATAGCTGGAGAGTAGCCGGAGTCTTCCTCCATCAATAATAGCTGTAGAGAATCCGGAGTCTTCCTCCACCAATAATATCCGGAGAGTACCCTGGGTCGTCCTCCACCAATAATAGCCGGAGAGCACCCGGGGTCTTCCTCCACCAATAACAGCTGGAGAGCACCCGGAGTCTTCCTCCACCAATAATAGCTGGAGAGTAGCCGGAGTCTTCCTCCATCAATAATAGCTGTAGAGAATCCGGAGTCTTCCTCCACCAATAATATCCGGAGAGTACCCTGGGTCGTCCTCCACCAATAATAGCCGGAGAGCACCCGGGGTCTTCCTCCACCAATAACAGCTGGAGAGCACCCGGAGTCTTCCTCCACCAATAATAGCTGGAGAGTAGCCGGAGTCTTCCTCCATCAATAATAGCTGTAGAGAATCCGGGGTATTCCTCCACCCAATAATAGCCGGAGAGCACCCGGAGTCTTCCTCCACCAATAATAGCTGGAGAGTAGCCGGAGTCTTCCTCCATCAATAATAACTGGAGAGTACCTGGAGCCTTCCTCCACCAATAATAGCTGGAGAGTACCCGGCGTCTTCCTCCACCAATAATAGCTGGAGAGTAGCCGGAGTCTTCCTACACCAATAATAGCCAGAGAGTCCGGAGCCTTCCTCCACCAATAGCCAGAGAGTACGGAGCCTTCCTCCACCAATAACCAGAGAGTATCCGGAGCCTTCCTCCACCAATAATAGCTGGAGAGTACCCGGAGTCTTCCTCCACCAATAGCCAGAGAGTAGCCATAACAGTGTGTACTAAGCTGTGGTGTGACTTAAAAACCCCCAAAACAAACAAACAAACAAACAAACAAGCAAACAAACAAATAAACAAATATATTGTGAAAGATTCTTAGTTTTCCATATGTTTCTTAATTGTGTTGATTTTGCATTAAAGATATGCAAGGTAAGAGATGAGTTATTCCTGTCGTGTGGTACAACACTGTACAGATATAGTTACGGTGCGCAGCCATCCACAGTAGTCAGTCTGCTAGGACAGAGCAATATAACAGACACCACAAAGACGGTACCCGGGCACTATATATGGAACCCAAATGGAAAGGTACATTTATTTTAGATGTAGCAAGTTATATTTTAGGTCAAGTAGCTATTTTTAGTTGTCATCCATTGCTTTTGTCATTGTCGATGCAAACATTTTATTATTCTTAGTTTTGATTGGAGTTTTGCCGAACTTTGTCACTACCTCTATTTTAATAAACGCTTTCGTTCATCGGCAACTTTCGTTTGTAAACTATGTCACCACTCACCAGGTCAAATTGTAGAAAGCCTATACAGGCTCCTGTAGCAAGTTGAGATGTAGGCTTGTATCTATAGCCGCTGGGGTTACAAATACGGGCCTTTATCCCCATCGTTTGCTAGAAATGGGAGTCGAAATTCCATATATATAGTGGATGTGATTGCCGAATTTACAAGTATATATTATGGAGGCCTGCGTGGCCGAGTGGTTAAAGGTCGTTGACATCAGATCGCTTACCTCTAACCGCTGAAGGTTCGAATCCCCTGGGGGCTCGAACTCTTTCATGCTAGGAAGCTATCCAGCTGGCTTGCAGAAGGTCGGTGGTTCTACCTGGTATGCCCATCTGTGCCAGGAATACTGCTCGGAGAGCACCCGGGTCTTCCGCCACCAATAATAGCCGGAGAGATTCCATAGTACATATATGTAGTATATATATGGAAAACAACAAACAAAATAAACAAGTACATATATATGGAAAACAACATTGCTGATCGAGATCTTTAACAATTAGGCAAAATGAGTAGATAACAAATTGGGACGATTTGAATGAAATGTCGAGCCGTACTTTCTAATGAAATGTCGCGGACGTACTTTCTAATGAAATGTCGAGCCTTACTTTCTAATGAAATGTCGAGCCTTACTTTCTAATGAAATGTCGCGGACATACTTTCTAATGAAATGTCGAGCCGAGCCGTACTTTCTAATGAAATGTCGAGCTGTACTTTCTAATGAAATGTCGAGCCTTACTTTCTAATGAAATGTCGAGGACGTACTTTCTAATGAAATGTCGAGCCGTACTTTCTAATGAAATGTCGAGCCGTACTTTCTAATGAAATGTTGAGCCGTACTTTCTAATGAAATGTCGAGCCGTACTTTCTAATGAAATGTCGCGGACGTACTTTCTAATGAAATGTCGAGCCGTACTTTCTAATGAAATGTCGAGTCGTACTTTCTAATTAAATGTCGAGCCGTATTTTGTAATGAAATGTCGAGCCATACTTTCTAATGAAATGTCGAGCCTTACTTTCTAATGAAATGTCGAGCCGTACTTTCTAATGAAATGTCGAGCCGTACTTTCTAATGAAATGTCGAGCCGTACTTTCTAATGAAATGTCGCGGACATACTTTCTAATGAAATGTCGAGTCGTACTTTCTAATTAAATGTCGAGCCGTATTTTCTAATGAAATGTCGAGCCGTACTTTCTAATTAAATGTCGAGCCGTACTTTCTAATGAAATGTCGAGCCTTACTTTCTAATGAAATGTCGAGCTGTACTTTCTAATGAAATGTCGAGCCGTACTTTCTAATGAAATGTCGAGCCGTACTTAATAATGAAATGTCGCGCCCTACTTTCTAAGGAAAATATTACACATTTTTTTTCTGCTCATTTCGCTTATGTGTTAACGGTTAATGGTCAGTTTAGCCTAATATATTTATGTAAATTGATAATAAATATACGTATTCTACCAAAATATGCTGCTCCTATTACGCTGTTGTTGTTCGTAGAGATCCACTTCTGTTTCTTTTTGCGTGCCCTTGTAAATCCGTAGTTCAGATCTATTAACATTTGGATCAAAAGCATTCACTGTTTGTCATTCACTGTCTGTCATTCACTGTCTGTCATTCACTGTCTCTGTCATTCACTGTCTCTGTCATTCACTGTCTCTGTCATTCACTGTCTCTGTCATTCACTGTCTCTGTCATTCACTGTCTGTCATTCACTGTCTGTCATTCACTGTCTCTCTCATTCACTGTCTTCACTGTCTCTGTCATTCACTGTCTCTCTCATTCTGTCTCTGTCATTCACTGTCTCTGTCATTCACTGTCTGTCATTCACTGTCTCTGTCATTCACTGTCTCTGTCATTCACTGTCTCTGTCATTCACTGTCTGTCATTCACTGTCTCTGTCATTCACTGTCTCTGTCATTCACTGTCTCTGTCATTCACTGTCTCTGTCATTCACTGTCTGTCATTCAATGTCTGTCATTCACTGTCTGTCATTCACTGTCTCTGTCATTCACTGTCTCTGTCATTCACTGTCTATGTCATTCACTGCCTGTCATTCACTGTCTGTCATTCAATGTCTCTGTCATTCACTGTCTATGTCATTCACTGCCTGTCATTCACTCTGTCATTCAATGTCTCTGTCATTCACTGTCTATGTCATTCACTGTCTGTCATTCACTGTCTGTCATTCAATGTCTCTGTCATTCACTGTCTATGTCATTCACTGCCTGTCATTCACTCTGTCATTCAATGTCTCTGTCATTCACTGTCTATGTCATTCACTGTCTGTCATTCACTGTCTGTCATTCAATGTCTCTGTCATTCACTGTCTATGTCATTCACTGCCTGTCATTCACTCTGTCATTCAATGTCTCTGTCATTCACTGTCTATGTCATTCACTGTCTGTCATTCACTGTCTGTCATTCAATGTCTCTGTCATTCACTGTCTATGTCATTCACTGCCTGTCATTCACTCTGTCATTCAATGTCTCTGTCATTCACTGTCTATGTCATTCACTGTCTGTCATTCACTGTCTCTGTCATTCACTGTCTCTGTCATTCACTGTCTCTGTCATTCACTGTCTCTGTCATTCACTGTCTGTCATTCAATGTCTCTGTCATTCACTGTCTCTGTCATTCACTGTCTCTGTCATTCACTGTCTGTCATTCACTGTCTCTGTCATTCACTGTCTGTCATTCACTGTCTCTGTCATTCACTGTCTCTGTCATTCACTGTCTCTGTCATTCACTGTCTGTCATTCAATGTCTGTCATTCAATGTCTGTCATTCACTGTCTGTCATTCACTGTCTCTGTCATTCACTGTCTCTGTCATTCACTGCCTGTCACTCACTGTCTGTCATTCAATGTCTCTGTCATTCACTGTCTATGTCATTCACTGTCTGTCATTCACTGTCTGTCATTCACTTTCCTTCATTCACTGTCTGTCATTCACTCTGTCATTCACTGTCTGTCATTCACTGTCTGTCATTCACTGTCTGTCATTCAGCAGTAACATTCATTGATGTGTCATAATATATGTTCATTAATTTACGGCATAAATATCGTTTGAAGTGCTTATTGCCAACGGCCAATTGTGTTAATCTGTTTACAGTTTTAAAATTCGTTTGTTACATATGGGTAAATGATACTTGCTTGTGCCGTTATATTTGTACAGACCGTAATATATATATAATTATATGAATATATGGCCATCATATTCTTCATCATGTCTTAAATAGTCTTGATTTTATATTCCTTTCAGATAAGCAGTAAGAGCAAACCATCGACACATCTAGCCGATTTGCTTTCAAAATTAACAGACAAATCTTTGGTAAGAGAAACAATACAGATATATTCCAATATAGTAGTATCTGGTTATTATACATACCACCACACTGTAGTATCTGGTTATTATACATACCACCACACTAGTATCTGGTTATTATACATACCACCACACTGTAGTATCTGGTTATTATACATACCACCACACTGTAGTATCTGGTTATTATACATACCACCGCACTGTAGTATCTGGTTATTATACATACCACCACACTGTAGTATCTGGTTATTATACATACCACCACACTAGTATCTGGTTATTATACATACCACCACACTGTAGTATCTGGTTATTATACATACCACCACACTGTAGTATCTGGTTATTATACATACCACCACACTATAGTATCTGGTTATTATACATACCACCACACTGTAGTATCTGGTTATTATACATACCACCGCACTGTAGTATCTGGTTATTATACATACCACTGCACTGTAGTATCTGGTTATTATGCATACCACCGCACTGTAGTATCTGGTTATTATACATACCACCACACTAGTATCTGGTTATTATACATACCTCCACACTGTAGTATCTGGTTATTATACATACCACCACACTGTAGTATCTGGTTATTATACATACCACCACACTATAGTATCTGGTTATTATACATACCACCGCACTGTAGTATCTGGTTATTATACATACCACCACACTATAGTATCTGGTTATTATACATACCACCACACTAATATCTGGTTATTATACATACCACCACACTGTAGTATCTGGTTATTATACATACCACCACACTATAGTATCTGGTTATTATACATACCACCACACTGTAGTATCTGGTTATTATACATACCACCGCACTGTAGTATCTGGTTATTATACATACCACCGCACTGTAGTATCTGGTTATTATACATACCACCGCACTGTAGTATCTGGTTATTATACATACCACCACACTAGTATCTGGTTATTATACATACCACCACACTGTAGTATCTGGTTATTATACATACCACCACACTGTAGTATCTGGTTATTATACATACCACCACACTATAGTATCTGGTTATTATACATACCACCACACTGTAGTATCTGGTTATTATACATACCACCACACTATAGTATCTGGTTATTATACATACCACCACACTATAGTATCTGGTTATTATACATACCACCACACTGTAGTATCTGGTTATTATACATACCACCACACTGTAGTATCTGGTTATTATACATACCACCGCACTGTAGTATCTGGTTATTATACATACCACCGCACTGTAGTATCTGGTTATTATACATACCACCACACTAGTATCTGGTTATTATACATACCACCACACTGTAGTATCTGGTTATTATACATACCACCACACTGTAGTATCTGGTTATTATACATACCACCACACTATAGTATCTGGTTATTATACATACCACCACACTGTAGTATCTGGTTATTATACATACCACCACACTGTAGTATCTGGTTATTATACATACCACCACACTATAGTATCTGGTTATTATACATACCACCACACTATAGTATCTGGTTATTATACATACCACTGCTGGTTATTATACATACCACCACACTGTAGTATCTGGTTATTATACATACCACTGCTGGTTATTATACATACCACCACACTGTAGTATCTGGTTATTATACATACCACCACACTGTAGTATCTGGTTATTATACATACCACCACACTATAGTATCTGGTTATTATACATACCACCACACTATAGTATCTGGTTATTATACATACCACCACACTGTAGTATCTGGTTATTATACATACCACCACACTATAGTATCTGGTTATTATACATACCACCACACTGTAGTATCTGGTTATTATACATACCACCGCACTGTAGTATCTGGTTATTATACATACCACCACACTATAGTATCTGGTTATTATACATACCACCACACTATAGTATCTGGTTATTATACATACCACCGCACTGTAGTATCTGGTTATTATACATACCACCACACTATAGTATCTGGTTATTATACATACCACCACACTAATATCTGGTTATTATACATACCACCACACTGTAGTATCTGGTTATTATACATACCACCACACTGTAGTATCTGGTTATTATACATACCACCACACTATAGTATCTGGTTATTATACATACCACCACACTGTAGTATCTGGTTATTATACATACCACCACACTAGTATCTGGTTATTATACATACCACCACACTGTAGTATCTGGTTATTATACATACCACCACACTGTAGTATCTGGTTATTATACATACCACCACACTATAGTATCTGGTTATTATACATACCACCACACTGTAGTATCTGGTTATTATACATACCACCACACTATAGTATCTGGTTATTATACATACCACCACACTATAGTATCTGGTTATTATACATACCACCACACTGTAGTATCTGGTTATTATACATACCACCACACTATAGTATCTGGTTATTATACATACCACCACACTGTAGTATCTGGTTATTATACATACCACCACACTGTAGTATCTGGTTATTATACATACCACCACACTATAGTATCTGGTTATTATACATACCACCACACTGTAGTATCTGGTTATTATACATACCACCACACTGTAGTATCTGGTTATTATACATACCACCACACTGTAGTATCTGGTTATTATACATACCACCACACTGTAGTATCTGGTTATTATACATACCACCACACTGTAGTATCTGGTTATTATACATACCACCACACTAGTATCTGGTTATTATACATACCACCACACTGTAGTATCTGGTTATTATACATACCACCACACTATAGTATCTGGTTATTATACATACCACCACACTGTAGTATCTGGTTATTATACATACCACCACACTGTAGTATCTGGTTATTATACATACCACCACACTATAGTATCTGGTTATTATACATACCACCGCACTGTAGTATCTGGTTATTATACATACCACCACACTAGTATCTGGTTATTATACATACCACCGCACTGTAGTATCTGGTTATTATACATACCACCACACTAGTATCTGGTTATTATACATACCACCACACTATAGTATCTGGTTATTATACATACCACCACACTGTAGTATCTGGTTATTATACATACCACCACACTGTAGTATCTGGTTATTATACATACCACCACACTATAGTATCTGGTTATTATACATACCACCACACTGTAGTATCTGGTTATTATACATACCACCACACTATAGTATCTGGTTATTATACATACCACCACACTGTAGTATCTGGTTATTATACATACCACCACACTGTAGTATCTGGTTATTATACATACCACCACACTATAGTATCTGGTTATTATACATACCACCACACTGTAGTATCTGGTTATTATACATACCACCACACTGTAGTATCTGGTTATTATACATACCACCACACTAGTATCTGGTTATTATACATACCACCACACTGTAGTATCTGGTTATTATACATACCACCACACTGTAGTATCTGGTTATTATACATACCACCACACTGTAGTATCTGGTTATTATACATACCACCGCACTGTAGTATCTGGTTATTATACATACCACCACACTATAGTATCTGGTTATTATACATACCACCGCACTGTAGTATCTGGTTATTATACATACCACCACACTAGTATCTGGTTATTATACATACCACCACACTGTAGTATCTGGTTATTATACATACCACCACACTGTAGTATCTGGTTATTATACATACCACCACACTATAGTATCTGGTTATTATACATACCACCACACTATAGTATCTGGTTATTATACATACCACCACACTGTAGTATCTGGTTATTATACATACCACCACACTATAGTATCTGGTTATTATACATACCACCACACTGTAGTATCTGGTTATTATACATACCACCACACTGTAGTATCTGGTTATTATACATACCACCACACTATAGTATCTGGTTATTATACATACCACCACACTGTAGTATCTGGTTATTATACATACCACCACACTGTAGTATCTGGTTATTATACATACCACCGCACTACTGTAGTATCTGGTTATTATACATACCACCACACTGTAGTATCTGGTTATTATACATACCACCACACTGTAGTATCTGGTTATTATACATACCACCACACTGTAGTATCTGGTTATTATACATACCACCACACTGTAGTATCTGGTTATTATACATACCACCACACTAGTATCTGGTTATTATACATACCACCACACTGTAGTATCTGGTTATTATACATACCACCACACTATAGTATCTGGTTATTATACATACCACCACACTGTAGTATCTGGTTATTATACATACCACCACACTGTAGTATCTGGTTATTATACATACCACCACACTGTAGTATCTGGTTATTATACATACCACCACACTGTAGTATCTGGTTATTATACATACCACCACACTATAGTATCTGGTTATTATACATACCACCACACTGTAGTATCTGGTTATTATACATACCACCGCACTGTAGTATCTGGTTATTATACATACCACCACACTATAGTATCTGGTTATTATACATACCACCACACTAGTATCTGGTTATTATACATACCACCACACTGTAGTATCTGGTTATTATACATACCACCACACTATAGTATCTGGTTATTATACATACCACCACACTGTAGTATCTGGTTATTATACATACCACCAC
Source organism: Archivesica marissinica (assembly GCA_014843695.1). Lineage (NCBI taxonomy): Eukaryota > Metazoa > Mollusca > Bivalvia > Venerida > Vesicomyidae > Archivesica > Archivesica marissinica. The sequence goes on along the minus strand of JABXNX010000068.1, from coordinate 89,534 downwards.
ACTGTAGTATCTGGTTATTATACATACCACCACACTGTAGTATCTGGTTATTATACATACCACCACACTGTAGTATCTGGTTATTATACATACCACTGCTGGTTATTATACATACCACCGCACTGTAGTATCTGGTTATTATACATACCACCACCTGGTTATTATACATACCACCACACTGTAGTATCTGGTTATTATACATACCACCACACTATAGTATCTGGTTATTATACATACCACCACACTGTAGTATCTGGTTATTATACATACCACCGCACTGTAGTATCTGGTTATTATACATACCACCACACTATAGTATCTGGTTATTATACATACCACTGCACTGTAGTATCTGGTTATTATACATACCACCACACTAGTATCTGGTTATTATACATACCACCGCACTGTAGTATCTGGTTATTATACATACCACCACACTGTAGTATCTGGTTATTATACATACCACCACACTATAGTATCTGGTTATTATACATACCACCACACTGTAGTATCTGGTTATTATACATACCACCACACTGTAGTATCTGGTTATTATACATACCACCACACTATAGTATCTGGTTATTATACATACCACCGCACTGTAGTATCTGGTTATTATACATACCACCACACTAGTATCTGGTTATTATACATACCACCACACTGTAGTATCTGGTTATTATACATACCACCACACTGTAGTATCTGGTTATTATACATACCACCACACTATAGTATCTGGTTATTATACATACCACCACACTGTAGTATCTGGTTATTATACATACCACCACACTGTAGTACCTGGTTATTATACATACCACCACACTGTAGTATCTGGTTATTATACATACCACCGCACTGTATTATCTGGTTATTATGCATACCACCGCACTGTAGTATCTGGTTATTATACATACCACCACACTAGTATCTGGTTATTATACATACCTCCACACTGTAGTATCTGGTTATTATACATACCACCACACTATAGTATCTGGTTATTATACATACCACCGCACTGTAGTATCTGGTTATTATACATACCACCACACTATAGTATCTGGTTATTATACATACCACCACACTAATATCTGGTTATTATACATACCACCGCACTGTAGTATCTGGTTATTATACATACCACCACACTATAGTATCTGGTTATTATACATACCACCACACTGTAGTATCTGGTTATTATACATACCACCGCACTGTAGTATCTGGTTATTATACATACCACCACACTATAGTATCTGGTTATTATACATACCACTGCACTATAGTATCTGGTTATTATACATACCACCACACTGTAGTATCTGGTTATTATACATACCACCACACTGTAGTATCTGGTTATTATACATACCACCACACTGTAGTATCTGGTTATTATACATACCACCGCACTGTAGTATCTGGTTATTATACATACCACTGCACTGTAGTATCTGGTTATTATGCATACCACTGCACTGTAGTATCTGGTTATTATACATACCACCACACTGTAGTATCTGGTTATTATACATACCACTGCTGGTTATTATACATACCACCACACTGTAGTATCTGGTTATTATACATACAACCGCACTATAGTATCTGGTTATTATACATACCACTGCACTATAGTATCTGGTTATTATACATACCACCACACTGTAGTATCTGGTTATTATACATACCACTGCATTATAGTATCTGGTTATTATACATACCACCACACTGTAGTATCTGGTTATTATACATAACACCACACTGTAGTATCTGGTTATTATGCATACCACCGCTGGTTATTATACATACCATCACACTGTAGTATCTGGTTATTATACATACCATCAGACTGTAGTATCTGGTTATTATACATACCTCCACACTGTAGTATCTGGTTATTATACATACCACCACACTGTAGTATCTGGTTATTATACATACCACCACACTGTAGTATCTGGTTATTATACATACTACCACACTGTAGTATCTGGTTATTATACATACCACCACACTGTAGTATCTTGATATTAATGCATACCACCACACTGTATTATCTGGTTATTATACATACCACTGCACTATAGTATATGGTTATTATACATACCACTGCTGGTTATTATGCATACTACCACACTGTAGTATCTGGTTATTATACATACCACTGCACTATAGTATCTGGTTATTATACATACCACCACACTATAGTATCTGGTTATTATACATACTACCACACTGTAGTATCTGGTTATTATACATACCACCACACTGTAGTATCTGGTTATTATGCATACCACCACACTGTAGTATCTGATTATTATACATACCACTGCACTATAGTATCTGGTTATTATACATACCACCACACTGTAGTATCTGGTTATTATACATACCACTGCTGGTTATTATACATACCACCACACTGTAGTATCTGGTTATTATACATACCACTGCTGGTTATTATACATACCACTGCACTATAGTATCTGGTTATTATACATACCACTGCACTGTAGTATCTGGTTATTATACATACCACTGCACTGTAGTATCTGGTTATTATACATACCACCACACTGTAGTATCTTGTTATTATACATACCACTGCTGGTTATTATACATACCACTGCACTGTAGTATCTGGTTATTATACATACCACCACACTGTAGTATCTGGTTATTATACATACCACCACACTGTAGTATCTGGTTATTATACATACCACCACACTGTAGTATCTCGTTATTATACATACCTCCACACTGTAGTATCTGGTTATTATACATACCTCCACACTGTAGTATCTGGTTATTATACATACCACCGCACTATAGTATCTGGTTATTATACATACCACCACACTGTAGTATCTGGTTATTATGCATACCACTGCACTGTAGTATCTGGTTATTATACATACCACCGCACTGTAGTATCTGGTTATTATACATACCACCGCACTGTAGTATCTGGTTATTATACATACCACCACACTGTAGTATCTGGTTATTATACATACCACCACACTGTAGTATCTGGTTATTATACATACCACCGCTGGTTATTATACATACCACCACACTGTAGTATCTGGTTATTATACATACCACCACACTGTAGTATCTGGTTATTATACATACCACCACACTGTAGTATCTGGTTATTATACATACCACCACACTGTAGTATCTGGTTATTATACATACCTCCACACTATAGTATCTGGTTATTATACATACCACCACACTGGAGTATCTGGTTATTATACATACCACTGCACTATAGTATCTGGTTATTATACATACCACTGCACTATAGTATCTGGTTATTATACATACCACCACACTATAGTATCTGGTTATTATACATACCACCACACTATAGTATCTGGTTATTATACATACTACCACACTGTAGTATCTGGTTATTATACATACCACCACACTGTAGTATCTGGTTATTATGCATACCACCACACTGTAGTATCTGATTATTATACATACCACTGCACTATAGTATCTGGTTATTATACATACCACCACACTGTAGTATCTGGTTATTATACATACCACTGCTGGTTATTATACATACCACCACACTGTAGTATCTGGTTATTATACATACCACTGCTGGTTATTATACATACCACTGCACTATAGTATCTGGTTATTATACATACCACTGCACTGTAGTATCTGGTTATTATACATACCACTGCACTGTAGTATCTGGTTATTATACATACCACCACACTGTAGTATCTTGTTATTATACATACCACTGCTGGTTATTATACATACCACTGTACTGTAGTATCTGGTTATTATACATACCACCACACTGTAGTATCTGGTTATTATACATACCACCACACTGTAGTATCTGGTTATTATACATACCACCACACTGTAGTATCTCGTTATTATACATACCTCCACACTGTAGTATCTGGTTATTATACATACCTCCACACTGTAGTATCTGGTTATTATACATACCACCGCACTATAGTATCTGGTTATTATACATACCACCACACTGTAGTATCTGGTTATTATGCATACCACTGCACTGTAGTATCTGGTTATTATACATACCACCGCACTGTAGTATCTGGTTATTATACATACCACCGCACTGTAGTATCTGGTTATTATACATACCACCACACTGTAGTATCTGGTTATTATACATACCACCACACTGTAGTATCTGGTTATTATACATACCACCGCTGGTTATTATACATACCACCACACTGTAGTATCTGGTTATTATACATACCACCACACTGTAGTATCTGGTTATTATACATACCACCACACTGTAGTATCTGGTTATTATACATACCACCACACTGTAGTATCTGGTTATTATACATACCACCACACTGTAGTATCTGGTTATTATACATACCTCCACACTATAGTATCTGGTTATTATACATACCACCACACTGTAGTATCTGGTTATTATACATACCACTGCACTATAGTATCTGGTTATTATACATACCATCACACTGTAGTATCTGGTTATTATACATACCACTGCACTATAGTATCTGGTTATTATACATACCACCACACTATAGTATCTGGTTATTATATATACCACCACACTGTAGTATCTGGTTATTATACATACCACTGCACTATAGTATCTGGTTATTATACATACCATCACACTGTAGTATCTGGTTATTATACATACCACTGCACTATAGTATCTGGTTATTATACATACCACCACACTGTAGTATCTGGTTATTATACATACCATCACACTACAGTATCTGGTTATTATACATACCATCACACTAGAGTATCTGGTTATTATACATACCACTGCACTATAGTATCTGGTTATTATACATACCATCACACTAGAGTATCTGGTTATTATATATACTACTGCACTATAGTATCTGGTTATTATACATACCACCGCACTGTAGTATCTGGTTATTATACATACCACTGCATTATAGTATCTGGTTATTATACATACCACTGCACTGTAGTATCTGGTTATTATACATACCACCACACTGTAGTATCTGGTTATTATGCATACCACTACACTGTAGTATCTGGTTATTATACATACCACCACACTGTAGTATCTGGTTATTATACATACCACTGCATTATAGTATCTGGTTATTATACATACCACTGCATTATAGTATCTGGTTATTATACATACCACCGCACTGTAGTATCTGGTTATTATACATACCACCACACTGTAGTATCTGGTTATTATACATACCACCACACTGTGGTATCTGGTTATTATACATACCATCACACTGTAGTATCTGGTTATTATACATACCACCACACTGTAGTATCTGGTTATTATACATACCATCACACTGTAGTATCTGGTTATTATACATACCATCACACTGTAGTATCTGGTTATTATACATACCATCACACTGTAGTATCTGGTTATTATACATACCACCACACTGTATTATCTGGTTATTATGTATACCACCACACTGTAGTATCTGGTTATTATACATACCACCACACTGTAGTATCTGGTTATTATACATACCACCACACTGTAGTATCTGGTTATTATACATACCACCACACTGTAGTATCTGGTTATTATACATACCACCACACTGTAGTATCTGGTTATTATACATACCTCCACACTGTAGTATCTGGTTATTATGCATACCACCGCTGGTTATTATACATACCATCACACTGTAGTATCTGGTTATTATACATACCACCACACTGTATTATCTGGTTATTATGTATACCACCACACTGTAGTATCTGGTTATTATACATACCATCACACTGTAGTATCTGGTTATTATACATACCATCACACTGTAGTATCTGGTTATTATGCATACCACCACACTGTAGTATCTGGTTATTATGCATACCACCACACTGTAGTGTCTGGTTATTATGCATACCACCGCTGGTTATTATACATACCATCACACTGTAGTATCTGGTTATTATACATACCATCACACTGTAGTATCTGGTTATTATACATACCATCACACTGTAGTATCTGGTTATTATGCATACCACCGCTGGTTATTATACATACCATCACACTGTAGTATCTGGTTATTATACATACCATCACACTGTAGTATCTGGTTATTATGCATACCACCACACTGTAGTATCTGGTTATTATACATACCACTGCACTGTAGTATCTGGTTATTATGCATACCACCACTGGTTATTATGTATACCACCACACTGTAGTATCTGGTTATTATACATACCACTGCACTGTAGTATCTGGTTATTATACATACCACCGCTGTTATTATGCATACCACCACACTGTAGTATCTGGTTATTATGCATACCACCGCTGGTTATTATACATACCACCGCTGTTTTAAACTGGACTCTATATTGAAATCAAACATGATATGTACACACCAATGGGTACTTGTGTTGCTAGGAGAACATGATATGTACACACCAATGGATACTTGTGTTGCTAGGAGAACATGATATGTACACACCAATGGGTACTTGTGTTGCTAGGAGAACATGATATGTACACACCAATGGATACTTGTGTTGCTAGGAGAACATGATATGTACACACCAATGGGTACTTGTGTTGCTAGGAGAACATGATATGTACACACCAATGGATACTTGTGTTGCTAGGAGAACATGATATGTACACACCAATGGGTACTTGTGTTGCTAGGAGAACATGATATGTACACACCAATGGATACTTGTGTTGCTAGGAGAACATGATATGTACACACCAATGGGTACTTGTGTTGCTAGGAGAACATGATATGTACACACCAATGGATACTTGTGTTGCTAGGAGAACATGATATGTACACACCAATGGGTACTTGTGTTGCTAGGAGAACATGATATGTACACACCAATGGGTACTTGTGTTGCTAGGAGAACATGATATGTACACACCAATGGGTACTTGTGTTGCTAGGAGAACATGATATGTACACACCAATGGATACTTGTGTTGCTAGGAGAACATGATATGTACACACCAATGGGTACTTGTGTTGCTAGGAGAACATGATATGTACACACCAATGGATATTTGTGTTGCTGGAAGAACATTGGGTCTATTGTCTAAATGACCTACGGTTAGCTATTATGTATGATCAATGCTTTTCAGTTGCTAAGTGAGCAATATGGCGTAAGTTAATGTTTCACCCAGACTGAAAAAGGGACAGGCTTGGCCAACATTTGGTGATTAGGGGCTAACTTGTTTTAGTTGAATACTGTTGAAAAGCTTGTTACGCTTCAAATGCTTATCATAACAAAAGTTGATTTTGCAAACAGCATAGAGCCAGATCAGATGGCACAGAATGTGATGTCTGATCAGGCTCTTTGCTGTTTGCTATTCAGATAGTGAAGCTAAAACACTTGGCTGAATATCAAACAACATAGATCCTGACCAGACTCAGTTGATCTGGATCTATGTTGTTTGCACATTCTTTCCAATTTATTCGGCATATTAAAGGTTAAGGCATTTGGGTTAAGGCATGATCTGGATATATGTTTAGTTTATAAACCTTTTTCTTGATTCGACTGTGTGCTGTGCATCCATTCCACTCCGATCATTTACAATAAACCTGTGTCACATTCTCATGGAATTGTACAGGACTCGTCAGTATGAAGTGTAGTTGTGCAAATCATCGTCGTGTTAAGCATTGCTGATTTTTGACAGACTTAACGGGCCATTAGTAACTTTCCAATTGTTTTACCGTCGGCTACAGATGAATATTTGCGAATGTTCATGAAGCTTGACCTTAAAAAATGGTATGAGTTCTAGTTGTGCATGGCGTCATGGTGTTCCCAATCGGACTCGTAAAGGAGTGACAGAACTATGATTATTTAGCTCACCTGAGCCAACTTAAATAGACATTGCTTAGTCTAGCTCAGAACAGCATTTAGATCACCCGAGTTGGAATTCTAGCTAACCTTGGCATTGTAGCTGACCTGAGTTGGAATTTTAGCTAACCGTGGCTGGCAGTAGCTAACCTGGGCTGGCATTGTAGCTAATCTTGGCTGGCATGTTGATGTTGAAATTTATTAAATAATACCATTAGATGATGCAATCGCCCGCTTTCTCACTTCTCAAATTTGGGTCTAGCTTGAGCCCTGAGCTAACGATTTAGCTAAACAGATGACTTCAGATCACCTGAGCTGGCATTCTAGCTAGCATGAGCTGACATTCTAGCTAACATGAGCTGGCATTCTAGCTAACAGGAGCTGGCATTCTAGCTAACCTTGGCTGGCATTCTAGCTAGCATGAGCTGACATTCTAGCTAACATGAGCTGGCGTTCTAGCTAACCTTGGCTGTCATTCTAGCTAACCTTGGCTGGCATTCTAGCTAACTTTGGCTGGCATTCTAGCTAACATGAGCTGGCATGAACTGGCATTCTAGCTAACATGAACTGGCATTCTAGCTAACATGGGCTGGCATTCTAGCTAGCATGTGCTGGCATTCTAGCTAACATTGGCTGGCATTCTAGCTAGCATGAGCTGGCATTCTAGCTAGCATGAGCTGGCATTCTAGCTAACCTTGGCTGGCAGTCTAGCTAACCTGGGCTGACATTGTAGCTAACCTGGGCTGGCATTCTAGCTAACATTAGCTGGCATTCTAGCTAACATGAGCTGGCATTCTAACTAACATGAGCTGGCATTCTAACTAACATGAGCTGGCATTCTAGCTCACCTCGGCTGGCATTCTAGCTAGCATGAGCTGGCATTCTAACTAACAAGAGCTGATGTTCTTGCTAACCTGGACTGGCATTGTAGCTTACCTTGGCTGGCATTCTAGCTAGCATGAGCTGGCATTCTAACTAACATGAGCTGATGTTCTTGATATCCATGGCTGGCATTCTAGCTAACCTGAGCTGGCATTGGCAGCTAACCTGAGCTGGCATTCTAGCTAACCTGGGCTGACATTGTAGCTAACCTGAGCTGGCATTGTAGCTAACCTGAGCTGGCATTGTAGCTAACATGAGCTGGCATTCTAGCTAACCTGAGCTGGCATTGTAGCTAACCTTGGCTGGCATTGTAGCTAATAAGAGCTGATGTTCTTGCTAACCTGGGCTGGCATTGTAGCTAACCTGGGCTGGCATTCTAGCTAACCTTGGCTGGCATTGTAGTTAATAAGAGCTGATGTTCTTGCTAACCTGAGCTGGCATTGTAGCTAACCTCAGCTGGCATTATAGCTAACCTCAGCTGGCATTGTAGCTAACCTGAGCTGGCATTTAGCTAACCTGGGCTGGCATTCTAGCTAACCTGGGCTGGCATTGTAGCTAATAAGAGCTGATGTTCTAGCTAACCTGAGCTGGCATTGTAGCTAACCTGGACTGGCATTGTAGCTAGCATGAGCTGGCATTCTAGCTAGCATGAGCTGGCATTCTAGCTAGCATGAGCTGGCATTCTAGCTAGCATGAGCTGGCATTCTAGCTAACCGTGGCTGGCATTCTAGCTAACCTCAGCTGGCATTGTAGCTCACCTCAGCTGGCATTGTAGCTAACCTCAGCTGGCATTGTAGCTAACCGGAGCTGGCATTTAGCTAACCTGGGCTGGCATTCTAGCTAACCTGGGCTGGCATTCTAGCTAATAAGATCTGATGTTCTAGCTAACCTTGGCTGGCATTGTAGCTAACCTCAGCTGGCATTGTAGCTAACCTGTACTGGCATTGTAGCTAACCTTGGCTGGCATTGTAGCTAACCTGGCCTGGCATTCTAGCTAACCTGGGCTGGCATTCTAGCTAGCATGAGCTGGCATTCTAGCTAGCATGAGCTGGCATTCTAGCTGGCATTCTAGCTAACCTTGGCTGGCATTGTAGCTAACCTTGGCTGGCATTGTAGCTAACCTTGGCTGGCATTGTAGCTAGCATGAGCTGGCATTCTAGCTAGCATGAGCTGGCATTCTAGCTAGCATGAGCTGGCATTCTAGCTAGCATGAGCTAGCATTCTAGCTGGCATTCTAGCTAACATGAGCTAGCATTCTAACTAACAAGAGCTGATGTTCTGACCTGGACTGGCATTGTAGCTAACCTTGGCTGGCATTGTAGCTAACCTGGGCTGGCATTGTAGCTAACCTGAGCTGGCATTGTAGCTAACCTTGGCTGGCATTCTAGCTAACCTGAGCTGGCATTGTAGCTAACCTGGACTGGCATTGTAGCTAACCTTGGCTGACATTGTAGCTAACCTTGGCTGGCATTGTAGCTAACCTTGGCTGGCATTCTAGCTAACCTGAGCTGGCATTCTAGCTAACCTGAGCTGGCATTCTAGCTAATAATAGCTGATGTTCTAGCTAACATGAACTGTTAACCAAATTTTAAGCTAAGTTTTTAGCTAACCTGTGCAATGTCAATTGTTATAATTACTATAAATTATATCATTTATATGGCCATTAATTTCTTTTCCAATAACTAAATTTCTAATTAATATTCATTATTGTAACATTGATCATTCATTAATCAGTATTGTTGGCACGGATGTATGCGGTTATACATGTTGGATGAATGTGGAGTACTCGGAGAAAGGTCAAGACTCCTATTTGGCGACCATCGTATTGATTGATTGAACCTGGGTTGCATAGGTGAGAAGTGAGGGTGCTAAGCACTGTGCTAATCGGGGCAGCCAAAAATGAAATCTGAAGCATCTGTCTAATTACACTATCTTCCCAAAACTAAAATGACTAATATCTTCAGGATAACCGCTCATGTGGGGAACCGGTAGCGACGTTAAATAAGCACAAACACACATTGTTCTCGTATTGCAATGTTGTTATGGCTGTTACAATATATAACAATATATAACAATATATTATAACAATAAATAACCATTTATTTGTTCACATCAGGGATATACACATTTCAAAGAAGTCTTTGACAAGCTTTCAACCGAGTTGAAAAAGATTGAGAATCGTCATTGGTTGAAAACAAGTCACATGACCACACTGCTGCAAAGGATGATGGGAGAAAAGAAGTTCTGGGCACAGGAGGAGATGAATCGATTAATCTCATTGAAATGTATACCAATGAGGTAATCTTGACAAATGTGACAACTAGGCAAGCCTCTCACCGCTGTACATTATCTAATTAAACTAGGCAAGCCTCTCACCGCTGTACGTTATCTAATTAAACTAGGCTAGCCTCTCACCGCTGTACATTATCTAATTAAACTAGGCAAGCCTCTCACCGCTGTACGTTATCTAATCAAACTAGGCTAGCCTCTCACCGCTGTACGTTATCTTATCAAACTAGGCAAGCCTCTCACTGCTGTACGTTATCTAATAAAACTAGGCTAGCCTCTCACCGCTGTACGTTATCTAATAAAACTAGGCTAGCCTCTCACCGCTGTACGTTATCTAATCAAACTATGCAAGCCTCTCACCGCTGTATGTTATCTAATCAAACTAGGCAAGCCTCTCACCGCTGTACGTTATCTAATAAAACTAGGCTAGCCTCTCACCGCTGTACGTTATCTAATAAAACTAGGCTAGCCTCTCACCGCTGTATGTTATCTAATCAAACTAGGCAAGCCTCTCACCGCTGTACGTTATCTAATAAAACTAGGCTAGCCTCTCACCGCTGTACGTTATCTAATCAAACTAGGCAAGCCTCTCACCACTGTACGTTATCTAATCAAATTTGACAACTAGGCAAGCTCACCGCTGTACGTTATCTAATCAAATTTGACAACTAGGCAAGCCTCTCACTGCTGTACGTTATCTAATCAAATTTGACAACTAGGCAAGCCTCTCACCGCTGTACGTTATCTAATCAAATTTGACAACTAGGCAAGCCTCTCACCGCTGTACGTTATCTAATCAAATTTGACAACTAGGCTAGCCTCTCACCGCTGTACGTTATCTAATCACATTTGACAACTAGGCTAGCCTCTCACCGCTGTATGTTATCTAATCAAATTTGACAACTAGGCAAGCCTCTCACCGCTGTACATTATCTAATCAAATTTGACAACTAGCCAAGCCTCTCACCGCTGTACGTTATCTAATAAAATTTGACAACTAGGCTAGCCTCTCACCGCTGTACATTATCTAATCCAATTTGACAACTAGGCAAGCCTCTCACCGCTGTACGTTATCTAATTAAATTTGACAACTAGGCAAGCCTCTCACCGCTGTACGTTATCTAATTAAATTTGACAACTAGGCAAGCCTCTCACCGCTGTACGTTATCTAATCAAACTAGGCAAGCCTCTCACCGCTGTACGTTATCTAATCAAACTAGGCAAGCCTCTCACCGCTGTACGTTATCTAATCAAACTAGGCAAGCCTCTCACCGCTGTACGTTATCTAATCAAACTAGACAAGCCTCTCACTGCTGTACGTTATCTAATCAAACTAGGCAAGCCTCTCACCGCTGTACGTTATCTAATCAAACTAGGCAAGCCTCTCACCGCTGTACGTTATCTAATCAAACTAGGCAAGCCTCTCACCGCTGTACGTTATCTAATCAAACTAGGCAAGCCTCTCACCGCTGTACGTTATCTAATCAAACTAGACAAGCCTCTCACTGCTGTACGTTATCTAATCAAATTTGACAACTAGGCAAGCCTCTCACCGCTGTACGTTATCTAATCAAATTTGACAACTAGGCAAGCCTCTCACCGCTGTACGTTATCTAATCAAATTTGACAACTAGGCTAGCCTCTCACCGCTGTACGTTATCTAATCACATTTGACAACTAGGCAAGCCTCTCACCGCTGTACGTTATCTAATCAAATGTGACAACTAGGCAAGCCTCTCACCGCTGTACATTATCTAATCAAACTAGGCAAGCCTCTCACCGCTGTACGTTATCTAATCAAACTAGGCAAGCCTCTCACCGCTGTACGTTATCTAATCAAACTAGGCAGGCCTCTCACCGCTGTACGTTATCTAATCAAACTAGACAAGCCTCTCACTGCTGTACGTTATCTAATCAAACTAGGCAAGCCTCTCACCGCTGTACGTTATCTAATCAAACTAAGCAAGCCTCTCATCGCTGTACGTTATCTAATCAAACTAGGCAAGCCTCTCACCGCTGTACGTTATCTAATCAAACTAGGCAAGCCTCTCACCGCTGTACGTTATCTAATCAAACTAGGCAAGCCTCTCACCGCTGTACATTATCTAATCAAATTTGACAACTAGCCAAGCCTCTCACCGCTGTACGTTATCTAATAAAATTTGACAACTAGGCTAGCCTCTCACCGCTGTACATTATCTAATCCAATTTGACAACTAGGCAAGCCTCTCACCGCTGTACGTTATCTAATTAAATTTGACAACTAGGCAAGCCTCTCACCGCTGTACGTTATCTAATTAAATTTGACAACTAGGCAAGCCTCTCACCGCTGTACGTTATCTAATCAAATTTGACAACTAGGCAAGCCTCTCACCGCTGTACGTTATCTAATCAAATTTGACAACTAGGCAAGCCTCTCACCGCTGTACGTTATCTAATCAAACTAGGCAAGCCTCTCACCGCTGTACGTTATCTAATAAAACTAGGCTAGCCTCTCACCGCTGTACGTTATCTAATCAAACTAGGCAAGCCTCTCACCGCTGTACGTTATCTAATCAAATTTGGCAACTAGGCAAGCCTCACCGCTGTACGTTATCTAATCAAACTAGGCAAGCCTCTCACCGCTGTACGTTATCTAATCAAATTTGACAACTAGGCAAGCCTCTCACCGCTGTACGTTATCTAATCAAACTAGGCAAGCCTCTCACCGCTGTACGTTATCTAATAAAACTAGGCTAGCCTCTCACCGCTGTACGTTATCTAATCAAACTAGGCAAGCCTCTCACCGCTGTATGTTATCTAATCAAACTAGGCAAGCCTCTCACCGCTGTACGTTATCTAATAAAACTAGGCTAGCCTCTCACCGCTGTACGTTATCTAATCAAACTAGGCAAGCCTCTCACCGCTGTATGTTATCTAATCAAATTTGACAACTAGGCAAGCCTCTCACCGCTGTACGTTATCTAATCAAATTTGACAACTAGGCAAGCCTCTCACCGCTGTACGTTATCTAATCAAATTAGACAACTAGGCTAGCCTCTCACCGCTGTACGTTATCTAATCACATTTGACAACTAGGCAAGCCTCTCACCGCTGTACGTTATCTAATCAAATGTGACAACTAGGCAAGCCTCTCACCGCTGTACATTATCTAATCAAATTTGACAACTAGGCTAGCCTCTCACAGCTGTACGTTATCTAATCAAACTAGGCAAGCCTCTCACCGCTGTACGTTATCTAATCAAACTAGGCAAGCCTCTCACCGCTGTACGTTATCTAATCAAACTAGGCAAGCCTCTCACCGCTGTACATTATCTAATCAAACTAGACAAGCCTCTCACTGCTGTACGTTATCTAATCAAACTAGGCAAGCCTCTCACCGCTGTACGTTATCTAATCAAACTAGGCAAGCCTCTCACCGCTGTACGTTATCTAATCAAACTAGGCAAGCCTCTCACCGCTGTACGTTATCTAATCAAACTAGGCAAGCCTCTCACCGCTGTACATTATCTAATCAAATTTGACAACTAGCCAAGCCTCTCACCGCTGTACGTTATCTAATAAAATTTGACAACTAGGCTAGCCTCTCACCGCTGTACATTATCTAATCCAATTTGACAACTAGGCAAGCCTCTCACCGCTGTACGTTATCTAATTAAATTTGACAACTAGGCAAGCCTCTCACCGCTGTACGTTATCTAATTAAATTTGACAACTAGGCAAGCCTCTCACCGCTGTACGTTATCTAATCAAATTTGACAACTAGGCAAGCCTCTCACCGCTGTACGTTATCTAATCAAATTTGACAACTAGGCAAGCCTCTCACCGCTGTACGTTATCTAATAAAACTAGGCTAGCCTCTCACCGCTGTACGTTATCTAATCAAACTAGGCAAGCCTCTCACCGCTGTACGTTATCTAATCAAATTTGGCAACTAGGCAAGCCTCTCACCGCTGTACGTTATCTAATCAAATTTGACAACTAGGCAAGCCTCTCACCGCTGTACGTTATCTAATCAAACTAGGCAAGCCTCTCACCGCTGTATGTTATCTAATAAAACTAGGCTAGCCTCTCACCGCTGTACGTTATCTAATCAAACTAGGCAAGCCTCTCACCGCTGTATGTTATCTAATCAAACTAGGCAAGCCTCTCACCGCTGTACGTTATCTAATAAAACTAGGCTAGCCTCTCACCGCTGTACGTTATCTAATCAAACTAGGCAAGCCTCTCACCGCTGTACGTTATCTAATCAAATTTGACAACTAGGCAAGCCTCTCACCGCTGTACGTTATCTAATCAAATTTGACAACTAGGCAAGCCTCTCACCGCTGTACGTTATCTAATCAAATTTGACAACTAGGCTAGCCTCTCACCGCTGTACGTTATCTAATCACATTTGACAACTAGGCAAGCCTCTCACCGCTGTACGTTATCTAATCAAATGTGACAACTAGGCAAGCCTCTCACCGCTGTACATTATCTAATCAAATTTGACAACTAGGCTAGCCTCTCACCGCTGTACGTTATCTAATCAAACTAGGCAAGCCTCTCACCGCTGTACGTTATCTAATCAAACTAGGCAAGCCTCTCACCGCTGTACGTTATCTAATCAAACTAGGCAAGCCTCTCACCGCTGTACATTATCTAATCAAACTAGACAAGCCTCTCACTGCTGTACGTTATCTAATCAAACTAGGCAAGCCTCTCACCGCTGTACGTTATCTAATCAAACTAGGCAAGCTTCTCACCGCTGTACGTTATCTAATCAAACTAGGCAAGCCTCTCACCACTGTACGTTATCTAATCAAACTAGGCAAGCCTCTCACCGCTGTACGTTATCTAATCAAACTAGACAAGCCTCTCACTGCTGTACGTTATCTAATCAAATTTGACAACTAGGCAAGCCTCTCACCGCTGTACGTTATCTAATCAAATTTGACAACTAGGCAAGCCTCTCACCGCTGTACGTTATCTAATCAAATTTGACAACTAGACAAGCCTCTCACCGCTGTACGTTATCTAATCAAATTTGACAACTAGGCTAGCCTCTCACCGCTGTACGTTATCTAATCACATTTGACAACTAGGCAAGCCTCTCACCGCTGTACGTTATCTAATCAAATGTGACAACTAGGCAAGCCTCTCACCGCTGTACATTATCTAATCAAATTTGACAACTAGGCTAGCCTCTCACCGCTGTACGTTATCTAATCAAACTAGGCAAGCCTCTCACCGCTGTACGTTATCTAATCAAACTAGGCAAGCCTCTCACCGCTGTACATTATCTAATCAAACTAGACAAGCCTCTCACTGCTGTACGTTATCTAATCAAACTAGGCAAGCCTCTCACCGCTGTACGTTATCTAATCAAACTAGGCAAGCCTCTCACCGCTGTACGTTATCTAATCAAACTAGGCAAGCCTCTCACCGCTGTACGTTATCTAATCAAACTAGACAAGCCTCTCACTGCTGTACGTTATCTAATCAAACTAGGCAAGCCTCTCACCGCTGTACGTTATCTAATCAAACTAAGCAAGCCTCTCACCGCTGTACGTTATCTAATCAAACTAGGCAAGCCTCTCACCGCTGTACGTTATCTAATCAAACTAGGCAAGCCTCTCACCGCTGTACGTTATCTAATCAAACTAGGCAAGCCTCTCACCGCTGTACGTTATCTAATCAAACTAGGCAAGCCTCTCACCGCTGTACGTTATCTAATCAAATTTGACAACTAGGCAAGCCTCTCACCGCTGTACGTTATCTAATCAAATGTGACAACTAGGCAAGCCTCTCACCGCTGTACATTATCTAATCAAATTTGACAACTAGGCTAGCCTCTCACCGCTGTACGTTATCTAATCAAACTAGGCAAGCCTCTCACCGCTGTACGTTATCTAATCAAACTAGGCAAGCCTCTCACCGCTGTACATTATCTAATCAATGACAAGCCTCTCACTGCTGTACGTTATCTAATCAAACTAGGCAAGCCTCTCACCGCTGTACGTTATCTAATCAAACTAGGCAAGCCTCTCACCGCTGTACGTTATCTAATCAAACTAGGCAGCCTCTCACCGCTGTACGTTATCTAATCAAACTAGACAAGCCTCTCACTGCTGTACGTTATCTAATCAAACTAGGCAAGCCTCTCACCGCTGTACGTTATCTAATAAACTAGCAAGCCTCTCACCGCTGTACGTTATCTAATCAAACTAGGCAAGCCTCTCACCGCTGTACGTTATCTAATCAAACTAGGCAAGCCTCTCACCGCTGTACGTTATCTAATCAAACTAGGCAAGCCTCTCACCGCTGTACGTTATCTAATCAAATGTGACAACTAGGCAAGCCTCTCACCGCTGTACGTTATCTAATCAATTTATCGAATTACCACATTTGTCTTTCATGAATACATGTTCACAATATTCTGTAAAATCTACTGCACAAGTACAGGTATATACTTAAAGCTACATTGCATTGCTAAAATCTACTGCACAACTACAGGTATATACTTAAAGCTACATTGCATTGCTAAAATCTACTGCACAACTACAGGTATATACTTAAAGCTACATTGCATTGCTAAAATCTACTGCACAAGTACAGGTATATACTTAAAGCTACATTGCATTGCTAAAATCTACTGCACAACTACAGGTATATACTTAAAGCTACATTGCATTGCTAAAATCTACTGCACATGTACAGGTATATACTTAAAGCTACATTGCATTGCTAAAATCTACTGCACATGTACAGGTATATACTTAAAGCTACATTGCAGTGCTAAAAGCCAAAAAAGAAATGCATGCTTACGTATAAATAGTGCTACAACAAATTCTTCCGAAATAATTAGAACACTAACTTTCAATCAATAAATGGTGATCTATAAACTCTCAGAGGTGAAAGTAGGATTTCATATAGTGGTCAGCCACGCTCCTTAATTGACGTTTTGTTTATTATTAGAGTCTATACTAAGTGCATGATGCTGTCGTTTAGAGATAATTGAAATTGGATTAGTCGTAAGAATAAATATGCGCAGGCACAAATGTGAGATATACCATAAATATTGTTATTCGGAATACACACGCATGGAATGATGATCCTGTTTACATTATTTTGTTTTGTCAACAAATGTCATATACAACATTTTTTTATTCTTTGAAGTATTCAGATTCTGTTACAAATGTTTGGAAGAAAATTATACAATATAATAGGAAATTATACAATATAATAGGAAATTATACAATATAATAGGAAATTATACAATATAATGGAAAATTATACAATATAATAGAAAATTAAATTCTGTAGATATTTACTTTTTGAGCAGTTAATTAAATAATTAAGATACATGTTGTTTGTAATATTTCAAAGGAATTTTCTTGTCTAAACAGTTTTGACATCATAATTAAATACTACCTACCTTAGCACCTAGGCCTACTGTAATTATCCGATTGCATGTCACAGTGTTAATTAACACCTGCCATGGATGTGACCACAACATGGTTTATTCACACATCCTGGGGAGATATTTATTTGTATTGCAAATATAATATTTTTGTTGAAAATATAATATAATAAGAAATTACATTCTGTAGAAATTTGCTTTTTCACCGATGTAGTGTCGCTTTAAGTTTATTAGCACAGTTCACATGATTAAATAAAAATGTTGTTTTGTATCTGGGGCCATAAGTCGACATATTAATTACTTTCATCACAATTCTGGGTGAGAAAAAGGTTGACTTATGGCTGAGTAGGTGGTATATCAAAGTAGGTGGTAGATCAAAGTATGTGGGTGGTAGATCAAAGTAGGTGGGTGGTAGATCAAAGTAGGTGGGTGGTAGATCAAAGTAGTGGGTGGTAGATCAAAGTAGGTGGGTGGTAGATCAAAGTAGGTGGTAGATCAAAGTATGTGGGTGGTAGATCAAAGTATGTGGGTGGTAGATCAAAGTATGTGGGTGGTAGATCAAAGTTGGTGGTAGATCAAAGTAGGTGGGTGGTAGATCAAAGTAGGTGGGTGGTAGATCAAAGTAGGTGGGTGGTAGATCAAAGTAGGTGGGTGGTAGATCAAAGTAGGTGGTAGATCAAAGTAGGTGGTAGATCAAAGTAGTTGTTTTATACAGACAGATTGTCTGTAATCGGAGAGGATGTTTAACACCGGTCTGACTAATATGATAAAAATAAATCTGCTTTACCTGTGTTTCAGCATTTTGGATGAACTGTTTTCGTTTCTGGTCGAGAAGTCGGAGATCTCCATGCTGCATGCTGTCCTAATCACCTTGCCAAATATACCGGAGAGATGTCTGTGTAGAGCACTCTCGTTCTTCCTTCAGTAAGTCAGGATTTCCACACGGAGGTTATGTTTTCCCCCCAGATTATTTGTCGTGTATGTCTGTTTCCACACGGAGGTTATGTTTTCCCCCCAGATTATTTGTCGTCTGTCTGTTTCCACACGGAGGTTATGTTTTCCCCCCAGATTATTTGTCGTCTATGTCTGTTTCCACACGGAGGTTATGTTTTCCCCCCAGATTATTTGTCGTGTCGTGTATGTCGTATCGTGTCGTGTATGTCGTGTCGTGTATGTCCTGTCGTGTGTGTCGTGTCGTGTATGTCGTGTCATGTATGTCGTGTCGTGTATGTCGTGTCGTGTATGTCGTGTGTGTCGTATGTCGTGTCGTGTCGTGTATGTCGTGTCGTGTATGTCGTATCGTGTGTGTCGTGTCGTGTATGTCCTGTCGTGTGTGTCGTGTATGTCGTGTCGTGTATGTCATGTCATGTCGTGTATGTCGTGTCATGTATGTCGTGTCGTGTATGTCATGTCGTGTATGTCGTGTGTGTCGTATGTCGTGTCGTGTATGTCGTGTCGTGTATGTCGTGTCGTGTGTGTCGTGTATGTCGTGTCGTGTATGTCTGTTATGGTGCCTCCTTTGCCGAGTGGTTACGTTCGTTGACTTTAATTCACTTCTCGTTGAAATCCTACTGGGGGTGTCAATTATTTCATATGAGGAAGCTATCCAGCAGAATGTCAGTTATACCCCGTGCACGTCAGCGCCTCAAATACTGCTCGGCGGGGGGCATCTGGAACCGTCCTCCACCAATAATAGCTGGATATATTACCTAAGCTCTTTGTGTGACGTTAATCCCCCAAAACAAACAAATATATTGTCTGTCTGTTAGCAGGGTTATAAAGAAACTTTATCCTTTGCACTCTATTGGCAGATAAAATCACTTTTGCTATTCAGATAGTGGAGCAAAAACATTTAGCTGAATAGCAAACAACATAGATCCTGATCAGTGGTTGATCTGGATCTATGTTGTTTGCAAATATGATTTTATTTGCTCGGTATGCAAAGGGTTAATGTCTGAAGTTGTTGTTTGCGAAGGCCTTCCATTTGCCTAGGAAGAATACATTAAGTTTTGGTGATGATGCTTGTGTAGATGACAGCGTGATGGAGGTATGCACTCTACCAAGTGTTCTCTAGTGACCGTCTCGTCAAATGATCACTGCTGTATGTTGGAATCCCACTGGAGGTGTTATTTCATGTGAGAAATCTATCCAGCTTGCTTGTGTTGGGTTGGTGGTTCTACCTGGGTGCCTGCAGTACTGCCCCGAGCTCGGAGGGGCACCCGGGGTCTCTCTCAGCCAATACTAGCTGGAGAGTCGACATATGACCTAAGCTGTTGGTGCGACTTCTACCCAGAAAACAAAATGATAAAAGGCTGTGAAATAAAGTATGTTCAGAAATAGTGCTTGTAAAAACTGACGACAAAACTAGAGGATAGCACTCGGAGAGATGTAAACCCCGTCCTTGAATAGAGGATAGCGCTCGGAGAGATGTAAACCCGGTCCTTGTATAGAGGATAGCGCTCGGAGAGATGTAAACCCCGTCCTTGTATAGAGGATAGCGCTTGGAGAGATGTAAACCCCGTCCTTGTATAGAGGATAGCGCTCGGAGAGATGTAAACCCCGTCCTTGTATAGAGGATAGCGCTCGGAGAGATGTAAACCGCGTCCTTGTATAGAGGATAGCGCTCGGAGAGATGTAAACCCCGTCCTTGTATAGAGGATAGCGCTCGGAGAGATGTAAACCATGTCCTTGTATAGAGGATAGCGCTCGGAGAGATGTAAACCCCGTCCTTGTATAGAGGATAGTGCTCGGAGAGATGTAAACCCCGTCCTTGTATAGCGGATAGTGCTCGGAGAGATGTAAACCCCGTCCTTGTATAGAGGATAGCGCTCTGAGAGATGTAAACCGCGTCCTTGTATAGAGGATAGCGCTCGAAGAGATGTAAACCGCGTCCTTGTATAGAGGATAGCGCTCGGAGAGATGTAAACCCCGTCCTTGTATAGAGGATAGCGCTTGGAGAGATGTAAACCGCGTCCTTGTATAGAGGATAGTGCTCGGAGATATGTAAACCCCGTTCGTCCTTGTATAGAGGATAGCGGTCGGAGAGATGTAAACCGCGTCCGTCCTTGTATAGAGGATAATGCTCGAGAGAGATGTAAACCCCGTCCTTGTATAGAGGATAGTGCTCGGAGAGATGTAAACCCCGTCCTTGTATAGAGGATAGCGCTCGGAGAGATGTAAACCCCGTCCTTGTATAGAGGATAACGCTCGGAGAGATGTAAACCCTGTCCTTGTATAGAGGATAGCGCTCGGAGAGATGTAAACCCCGTCCTTGTATAGCGGATAGCGCTCGGAGAGATGTAATCCCCGTCCTTGTATAGAGGATAGCGCTCGGAGAGATGTAAACCCCGTCCTTGTATAGAGGATAGCGCTCGGAGAGATGTAAACCCCGTCCTTGTATAGAGGATAGCGCTCGGGGAGATGTAAGCACCGTCCTTGTATAGAGGATAGCGCTCGGAGAGATATAAACCACGTCCTTGTATAGAGGATAGTGCTCAGAGAGATGTAAACCCCGTGCTTGTATAGAGGATAGCGCTCAGAGAGATGTAAACCCCGTCTTTGTATAGAGGATAGCGCTCGGAGATATGTAAACCCGTCCTTGTATAGAGGATTTTCATGTCCGGTAAGATACACTGGCCCATTCTAAAGCACTCCTTCTTTATATGTTGTAATTGATCATACTGTGCATTTTATCCTTATTTTGTTGACATTTATTAAACAACACCATTTAAGTATGTAATCGTGCACTTTTTCATTTCTCCCAAAAATTCTGAACTAGGATGCACCCTGCTTTGTATCTTATGAAAGCGTCGTTTTTATGCTCCATGCATGGTATGATGGTCGCCAGATCAGACAGTGGGTTTATCCGGGTACTCCGGTTTCCTCCCACATGAATGACCATATGTACTCTTTCATCCACACAAACGAGAGTGATATATATCAGTTGTTAAAACCTGCTTTGTAATCGTGGAAAAATAAATAAAGTTTAAACTTATGCTCCATCGATATTACAGATGTGATGAAGAAAAATTGCCTTGTAAAGATATGATAATGGACATCAATAGTGATGATGATAATTGTGGTGCTGCTGATGTTGCTGGAGATGATGCTGATGATGATAATAAAAGTCCACCATGTCCAATCAGCTCAAACAGAGCCTCCATTATGTATCCTTTCCAATCAGTGTATTTATAGTAGCATTCCCAGTGCATTAACTCTGCCTGCTGTGTAGATAAAATCACATTTGCAAACAACATAGATCCAGATCAGCCGAGGCGAAACGATGCATCTGATCATATGCAAATGCTATTCAACCAAGTGCTTTAGCTCCACTATCCAAATAGCATACAGCATAGGGCCTGATCAGACAGCATAGGGCCTGATCAGAAGGCAAGTTCTATGCTGTCTCATCTGGCTCTATGATGTTTGCAAAAGTGATTTTATCTGACACTAGTGTGCAAAGGGTTAAGTGATGTAGCCCGGTGTCAATCAGATCATGCTATCATATTTCCCTCATGAAATCACACATTCTGATCCCCTCCTCTGATCTGTCCCAGAGTTTCCCAGATTATAATTTAGTCCAAACCGATATGGTCCATTGCTCATTTATTGTTTATTTCATATTTAATTTATTTAACTCATCTTCGATAAAAACTGGCCAGAGGCTCGTTAAATCAATTAAACCAGTCATTTAATATCCTATATATAGCAAACATTTAACCTCTATTAAGCAGCCACCTGTGCTAAGCAACCATTTTCTGTGATTCCCTTGGCTGGCTGCTTAAGATGGGTTTGACTGTATATGCACATGTGACAATGTGTATCAGTTTAATGCAATAGTGAATAGGAGAACGTATACAATTTCCTGACAAGTTTTGATTTTACCTGCCCAGATGACAAGTTCATAATTTGGAGATATGGCTACCTGAGTTAGCAAATGGTATACTCCATTCTAACAGGGCTCAAGCCAGACTCCAATTCTTGGGAGAAGTCACTTCTCCCTGCGCATGATTTAGGGAGAAGTGAGAACATTTAGGGAGACTTGACTGTTTACCGACTGCAAATAGTGAAACCGTACATTTGTATTTAGTCGAGGTTTGCAGGATATAAGAAGTATTGTATGTAGCATTGGGTTTGTGTAATGTTGATCCTAAACAGAACCGGCGTACATCAATGCAACATTTGCAGTAATACATTATTTTTTCATCTTTCATTTTTAGAATTATAAAATTACAATAACCAAAATTAATTTTACGTGTATGAATTCATTTTGAAGGAAGTATGTTGTATATACAATTGTTCCAGTTTATACAAGTAAATACAAGTTTATTGAAATTTTAGTATTGAATTTCTTACATTCCCAAGACAACACAATTTAATATCACTTGGAGAAATGGAAACACGTGCGCTCTGCACTTAATGTATTATAGCATCTTTTCATAATAATTGTCAGTATTTGCAGCAGAACAATAAACATTATTTACAATGATGTCATTACTTCCAGTAAACAAGCTTGCATGATTCTACGACTGGCTATCAATGTAACAGCATACATGTAGGCACTGAAATAATTGGTAAACCAATCGGATAAATTTAGACATGACCACAGAATGTTACCTTGACCTTAGTAATTTTCCATAAATAGCTTTGGAACTTTCCCATTTCCAGTGAATTGATTATTTTATTAGTCAATTTTCGCACATATTTTCGACAATAGCTAAATTGGCATTTATCTAAGTTACCTGTATTTGAACACTGATTGTTATAAATTGGTTTCTTGTGTCATTCAACATCGATAATTTGCATAATATTATCTGGCTATTTATGTTAATAAGGCTGTGAATTATGTCTAGCTGTTTTACATCAACGTTGCTGATCGGCGTTGCATATTGATTGTATTAAGTTTATTATCAGGATGTCGGGGGGGGGGGGGGAGATTATGCCTCGCGGGCTGTATTTCACCATGTATATTTCGATACTCAAAATTTAGTGACATACGGATTACCATTAATTAGCAAGTATGCCCTCCAGAAATAAGGAGAAATGGATGTCGCCCTGATGTCTATTGTCGGCGAAGTCACAGAAAATAAAGCAACCAGTTCGCCCGAATCACTTTCTAGCGTGAGCCCTGTCTGTCAGAACCAAGGTTGTGGTGCCCTTGGGTACAACACTTAAATCCACATTGCCTCTTCTCTCTCATGAGAGATCGGTTAAACTAATGTTATAACCTGTCAAAAATCTAGCCTAAATACATGTGTATATATGTTACAGTTGGTTCCTGTCGGTGTGTTACTACATAGCTTTATCTTCCTTGACATCTGTCTAGCAATGAGATACTGTTTCTACCATACAGTGATATTTTCCTGCTAGAATGCCTGAGAAAAGTCCAGTTCAAAGATGCGCTGGTAAGTAGCCCTTTTATTGTCAGATAGTCTATCATTTTTTCATTAAGGAACATTTTATTGTCAGATAGTCAATCATTTCCTTAATTACTTGGCTAATGTTAGGGACTTTCGTAATAGTCGGGCATCTGTCTGCGACAAAAACAGTTGTACGTTCAATTATTACAGTAATTGGCATCCAATCTGCTTTCAACTTGTTCACAATTTCTATTGGCAGAATGCATTAACATTTTCAGAATTTTGCAATGTCTGCTACTTTAGTAGTTCTTCTTCAACCTGATGGAATCCATCGCCACGAGGGAGAACGAAGAGGCATGTGGAATCTAAATGCCTTGCCTAAGGGCACAATCGTAACAGGACCAGTAGGGTGCAAACTCAGGCCCTTCGTACCTGTAGCGCGTTATGCGCTACCACTGCACTATCACTATTTCCACATTTGGACATTAAGCATAATGTGTGAATAATGTCTGCCTCCGTGGTCGAGTGGTTAAAGTAGCTGACTTGTATACCACTGTAACCTGATATCACTGATGGTCACGCGTTCGAGCCCCGCTCAGACCGAGTCTCATTTATATGAAAAAGTTGGCACTTACCCAACAGTTACGGAGGTTGGTGCACCCAAGTACTGGTTAACCGCTGGAGCCTACCCAGGAAAGGTGTTGTTAGGTAAACTGCCCGCCGGCGATATAGCCCAAAATGGTGCTGATGCAGGCGTAAAATCCGAAATATAAATAAATATAAATAATGTGTGAATAGATGGAATTTTTTAAACACACAGATCGGTGAAAATGTATTCCTTAAATATCTGGTACATTTTACCAGAAAAACATGCTTTAAATTATTTTGACAATGTTTACTTCAATACAGTCAAACCTGCGTTAAGCAGCCAGCCAAGGTAGTCACAGAAAGTTGCTGCTTAGCACAGGTGGCTGCTTAGTAGAGGTCATGCATAATAAAACAACATATTGGGGATCTGGAAACTGGCTGCTTTATACAAGACATTGGCTGCTTAATGGAGGTGACCACTAACACAGGTTTGACTGTATTTATTATCCAAATACATTGGATTTGCTTGCGGTATACATATATGTCTGTATCAGTGTGCAACACATTCCTTGTACACATATAATTGAGCTTGAAAGTTTTAAGACACATTATATTTCTATTTCAGAAATTACTGAAATACCTTTGTTATTTACTTGAAACAAGATGCGGGTTGCTAAAAGTAGATGATGGACTTTCACGGATTCAGGTACCAACATTTAAAATCCCCATGGTGACAATGGTCTCGCATGAATTCAGGCATCAACATTTTGTTACCACATGTAGAGAATGTACTTTCACTTGTGTGCAGTCTCACTGTGTTACCACATGTGGAGAATGTACTTTCACTTGTGTGCAGTCTCACTGTGTTATCACATGTAGAGAATGTACTTTCACTTGGGTGCAGTCTCACTGTGTTACCACATGTGGAGAATGTACTTTCACTTGTGTGCAGTCTCACTGTGTTATCACATGTAGAGAATGTACTTTCACTTGTGTGCAGTCTCACTGTGTTATCACATGTAGAGAATGTACTTTCACTTGGGTGCAGTCTCACTGTGTTATCACATGTAGAGAATGTACTTTCACTTGGATGCAGTCTCACTGTGTTACCACATGTGGAGAATTTACTTTCACTTGGGTACAGTCTGACCAAACAAAATCATTTTTTGGTTTCGAATATTTTTCTTCTTTGTTGATTGTAAAAATCACTCGGCAATGCCTTATTTACAGGACAATGAACACAATTTATGAAGTATCTGTGCACATTTATACCCCTGTAGCCGAACAGCCACTTGTTTCGATATTTCCGCATCAAATACATAATTGAAAATCTTACAAAATTGGACAAAATAATCAGCTATTGTAGTACAATAATTGCTAATGAATTTAACAGTGATCAGATCTTATTAACAGCCAACATATGATACTATCTCATTCTAAACATTGCAGAGTAGAGCTGTTCATTTAGGAGAAATTCCCCTTCAATGAAAACAGGACTAAGCAGCGTATATGTGTATTTTACGCAATTAAAAAAGCCAAATACGGAGATTACATTTCCGTGCATATCAGTTACGAATGTAAACGTCGACTTTACTCTCATGGTTTGTGTTCAATGCAGTCCTCTGAGGTTCATGAAAACAAACCATAAAATAGCAGTTGATTTTTATTTCCGTCGTTTAGATAACTTCTAACACTACCATAGACAACGCGGTGCTTGACATTATCTGTATCATAAGCTTGATTGATGAATCGACAGTAAATATGTCTCGCCAAGCTAAAGTGAAAACACTCGATATTAAACTTTTATCAGTCGGATACTGACAGTACTACGATACCAAAGTCCATTATTACCGAGATGGCCAATGTAGCGTTTGATACATCAACCACATCCAGGTTGTAGACTGGTTGATTGTTCACTAATATTGCTGGTTGTAGACTGGTTGATTGTTCACTAATATTGCAGGATGTAGACTGGTTGATTGTTCACTATAATTACAGGTTGTAGACTGGTTGATTGTTCATTATAATTACAGGTTGTAGACTGGTTGATTGTTCACTATTATTGCAGGTTGTAGACTGGTTGATTGTTCACTAATATTGCAGGTTGTAGAATGGTTGATTGTTCACTAATATTGCAGGTTGTAGACTGGTTGATTGTTCACTATAATGACAGGTTGTAGACTGGTTGATTGTTCACTATAATTACAGGTTGTAGACTGGTTGATTGTTTACTAATATTGCAGGTTGTAGACTGGTTGATTGTTCACTATTATTGCAGGTTGTAGACTGGTTGATTGTTCACTATAATTACAGGTTGTAGACTGGTTGATTGTTCACTATTATTGCAGGTTGTAGACTGGTTGATTGTTCACTAATATTGCAGGTTGTAGACTGGTTGATTGTTCATTATTATTGCAGGTTGTAGACTGGTTGATTGTTCACTAATATTGCAGGTTGTAGACTGGTTGATTGTTCACTAGTATTGCAGGTTGTAGACTGGTTGATTGTTCACTATTATTGCAGGTTGTAGACTGGTTGATTGTTCACTATAATTACAGGTTGTAGACTGGTTGATTGTTCACTATTATTGCAGGTTGTAGACTGGTTGATTGTTCACTATTATTGCAGGTTGTAGACTGGTTGATTGTTCACTATTATTGCAGGTTGTAGACTGGTTGATTGTTCACTAATATTGCAGGTTGTAGACTGGTTGATTGTTCACTAGTATTGCAGGTTGTAGACTGGTTGATTGTTCACTATTATTGCAGGTTGTAGACTGGTTGATTGTTCACTATAATTACAGGTTGTAGACTGGTTGATTGTTCACTATTATTGCAGGTTGTAGACTGGTTGATTGTTCACTATTATTGCAGGTTGTAGACTGGTTGATTGTTCACTATTATTACAGGTTGTAGACTGGTTGATTGTTCACTAGTATTGCAGGTTGTAGACTGGTTGATTGTTCACTAGTATTGCAGGTTGTAGACTGGTTGATTGTTCACTATTATTGCAGGTTGTAGACTGGTTGATTGTTCACTATAATTACAGGTTGTAGACTGGTTGATTGTTCACTAATATTGCAGGTTGTAGACTGGTTGATTGTTCACTATTATTGCAGGTTGTAGACTGGTTGATTGTTCACTATAATTACAGGTTGTAGACTGGTTGATTGTTCACTATTATTGCAGGTTGTAGACTGGTTGATTGTTCACTAATATTGCAGGTTGTAGACTGGTTGATTGTTCACTAATATTGCAGGTTGTAGACTGGTTGATTGTTCACTATAATTACAGGTTGTAGACTGGTTGATTGTTCACTATAATTACAGGTTGTAGACTGGTTGATTGTTCACTAATATTGCAGGTTGTAGACTGGTTGATTGTTCACTATTATTGCAGGTTGTAGACTGGTTGATTGTTCACTATAATTACAGGTTGTAGACTGGTTGATTGTTCACTATTATTGCAGGTTGTAGACTGGTTGATTGTTCACTATTATTGCAGGTTGTAGACTGGTTGATTGTTCACTAATATTGCAGGTTGTAGACTGGTTGATTGTTCACTAGTATTGCAGGTTGTAGACTGGTTGATTGTTCACTATTATTGCAGGTTGTAGACTGGTTGATTGTTCACTATAATTACAGGTTGTAGACTGGTTGATTGTTCACTATTATTGCAGGTTGTAGACTGGTTGATTGTTCACTATTATTGCAGGTTGTAGACTGGTTGATTGTTCACTAATATTGCAGGTTGTAGAATGGTTGATTGTTCACTAATATTGCAGGTTGTAGACTGGTTGATTGTTCACTATAATTACAGGTTGTAGACTGGTTGATTGTTCACTATAATTACAGGTTGTAGACTGGTTGATTGTTCACTAATATTGCAGGTTGTAGACTGGTTGATTGTTCACTAGCATTGCAGGTTGTAGACTGGTTGATTGTTCACTATTATTGCAGGTTGTAGACTGGTTGATTGTTCACTATTATTGCAGGTTGTAGACTGGTTGATTGTTCACTATTATTGCAGGTTGTAGACTGGTTGATTGTTCACTATTATTACAGGTTGTAGACTGGTTGATTGTTCACTATATTGCAGGTTGTAGACTGGTTGATTGTTCACTATTATTGCAGGTTGTAGACTGGTTGATTGTTCACTATTATTACAGGTTGTAGACTGGTTGATTGTTCACTAATATTGCAGGTTGTAGACTGGTTGATTGTTCACTATAATTACAGGTTGTAGACTGGTTGATTGTTCACTATAATTACAGGTTGTAGACTGGTTGATTGTTCACTATTATTGCAGGTTGTAGACTGGTTGATTGTTCACTAATATTGCAGGTTGTAGACTGGTTGATTGTTCACTATTATTGCAGGTTGTAGACTGGTTGATTGTTCACTATAATGCAGGTGTAGACTGTTGATTGTTCACTATAATTACAGGTTGTAGACTGGTTGATTGTTCACTAATATTGCAGGTTGTAGACTGGTTGATTGTTCACTATTATTGCAGGTTGTAGACTGGTTGATTGTTCACTATAATTACAGGTTGTAGACTGGTTGATTGTTCACTATTATTGCAGGTTGTAGACTGGTTGATTGTTCACTATTATTGCAGGTTGTAGACTGGTTGATTGTTCACTAATATTGCAGGTTGTAGACTGGTTGATTGTTCACTATTATTGCAGGTTGTAGACTGGTTGATTGTTCACTAATATTGCAGGTTGTAGACTGGTTGATTGTTCACTATTATTGCAGGTTGTAGACTGGTTGATTGTTCACTATTATTGCAGGTTGTAGACTGGTTGATTGTTCACTATAATTACAGGTTGTAGACTGGTTGATTGTTCACTATAATTGCAGGTTGTAGACTGGTTGATTGTTCACTAATATTGCAGGTTGTAGACTGGTTGATTGTTCACTATTATTGCAGGTTGTAGACTGGTTGATTGTTCACTATTATTGCAGGTTGTAGACTGGTTGATTGTTCACTAATATTGCAGGTTGTAGACTGGTTGATTGTTCACTATAATTACAGGTTGTAGACTGGTTGATTGTTCACTATAATTACAGGTTGTAGACTGGTTGATTGTTCACTATTATTGCAGGTTGTAGACTGGTTGATTGTTCACTATTATTGCAGGTTGTAGACTGGTTGATTGTTCACTAATATTGCAGGTTGTAGACTGGTTGATTGTTCACTAATATTGCAGGTTGTAGACTGGTTGATTGTTCACTATAATACAGGTTGTAGACTGGTTGATTGTTCACTATAATTACAGGTTGTAGACTGGTTGATTGTTCACTATTATTGCAGGTTGTAGACTGGTTGATTGTTCACTATTATTGCAGGTTGTAGACTGGTTGATTGTTCACTATTATTGCAGGTTGTAGACTGGTTGATTGTTCACTATTATTGCAGGTTGTAGACTGGTTGATTGTTCACTAATATTGCAGGTTGTAGACTGGTTGATTGTTCACTAATATTGCAGGTTGTAGACTGGTTGATTGTTCACTATAATGACAGGTTGTAGACTGGTTGATTGTTCACTATAATTACAGGTTGTAGACTGGTTGATTGTTCACTAATATTGCAGGTTGTAGACTGGTTGATTGTTCACTATAATTACAGGTTGTAGACTGGTTGATTGTTCACTATTATTGCAGGTTGTAGACTGGTTGATTGTTCACTAATATTGCAGGTTGTAGACTGGTTGATTGTTCATTATTATTGCAGGTTGTAGACTGGTTGATTGTTCACTAATATTGCAGGTTGTAGACTGGTTGATTGTTCACTAGTATTGCAGGTTGTAGACTGGTTGATTGTTCACTATTATTGCAGGTTGTAGACTGGTTGATTGTTCACTATAATTACAGGTTGTAGACTGGTTGATTGTTCACTATTATTGCAGGTTGTAGACTGGTTGATTGTTCACTATTATTGCAGGTTGTAGACTGGTTGATTGTTCACTAATATTGCAGGTTGTAGAATGGTTGATTGTTCACTAATATTGCAGGTTGTAGACTGGTTGATTGTTCACTATAATTACAGGTTGTAGACTGGTTGATTGTTCACTATAATTACAGGTTGTAGACTGGTTGATTGTTCACTAATATTGCAGGTTGTAGACTGGTTGATTGTTCACTATAATTGCAGGTTGTAGACTGGTTGATTGTTCACTATTATTGCAGGTTGTAGACTGGTTGATTGTTCACTATTATTGCAGGTTGTAGACTGGTTGATTGTTCACTATTATTGCAGGTTGTAGACTGGTTGATTGTTCACTATTATTACAGGTTGTAGACTGGTTGATTGTTCACTAGTATTGCAGGTTGTAGACTGGTTAATTGTTCACTAGTATTGCAGGTTGTAGACTGGTTGATTGTTCACTATTATTGCAGGTTGTAGACTGGTTGATTGTTCACTATAATTACAGGTTGTAGACTGGTTGATTGTTCACTAATATTGCAGGTTGTAGACTGGTTGATTGTTCACTATTATTGCAGGTTGTAGACTGGTTGATTGTTCACTAATATTGCAGGTTGTAGACTGGTTGATTGTTCACTATTATTGCAGGTTGTAGACTGGTTGATTGTTCACTATTATTGCAGGTTGTAGACTGGTTGATTGTTCACTAATATTGCAGGTTGTAGAATGGTTTTGTGTGGTTGTGGTTCACTATTATTGCAGGTTGTAGACTGGTTGATTGTTCACTATAATTACAGGTTGTAGACTGGTTGATTGTTCACTATATTGCAGGTTGTAGACTGGTTGATTGTTCACTATTATTGCAGGTTGTAGACTGGTTGATTGTTCACTATTATTGCAGGTTGTAGACTGGTTGATTGTTCACTATTATTGCAGGTTGTAGACTGGTTGATTGTTCACTATTATTGCAGGTTGTAGACTGGTTGATTGTTCACTATATTGCAGGTTGTAGACTGGTTGATTGTTCACTATTAATTACAGGTTGTAGACTGGTTGATTGTTCACTATAATTACAGGTTGTAGACTGGTTGATTGTTCACTATATTGCAGGTTGTAGACTGGTTGATTGTTCACTATTATTGCAGGTTGTAGACTGGTTGATTGTTCACTATTATTGCAGGTTGTAGACTGGTTGATTGTTCACTATTATTGCAGGTTGTAGACTGGTTGATTGTTCACTAATATTGCAGGTTGTAGACTGGTTGATTGTTCACTATAATTACAGGTTGTAGACTGGTTGATTGTTCACTATAATTACAGGTTGTAGACTGGTTGATTGTTCACTAATATTGCAGGTTGTAGACTGGTTGATTGTTCACTATTATTGCAGGTTGTAGACTGGTTGATTGTTCACTATTATTGCAGGTTGTAGACTGGTTGATTGTTCACTAATATTGCAGGTTGTAGACTGGTTGATTGTTCACTATAATTACAGGTTGTAGACTGGTTGATTGTTCACTATAATTACAGGTTGTAGACTGGTTGATTGTTCACTATAATGAGGTTGTAGACTGGTTGATTGTTCACTATTATTACAGGTTGTAGACTGGTTGATTGTTCACTAATATTGCAGGTTGTAGACTGGTTGATTGTTCACTATTATTGCAGGTTGTAGACTGGTTGATTGTTCACTAATATTGCAGGTTGTAGAATGGTTGATTGTTCACTATAATTACAGATTGTAGACTGGTTGATTGTTCACTATAATTACAGGTTGTAGACTGGTTGATTGTTCACTAATATTGCAGGTTGTAGGCTGGTTGATTGTTCACTGGCATTGCAGGTTGTAGACTGGTTGATTGTTCACTAATATTGCAGGTTGTAGAATGGTTGATTGTTCACTATAATTACAGATTGTAGACTGGTTGATTGTTCACTATAATTACAGGTTGTAGACTGGTTGATTGTTCACTAATATTGCAGGTTGTAGGCTGGTTGATTGTTCACTGGCATTGCAGGTTGTAGACTGGTTGATTGTTCACTAATATTGCAGGTTGTAGAATGGTTGATTGTTCACTATAATTACAGATTGTAGACTGGTTGATTGTTCACTATAATTACAGGTTGTAGACTGGTTGATTGTTCACTAATATTGCAGGTTGTAGACTGGTTGATTGTTCACTATTATTGCAGGTTGTAGACTGGTTGATTGTTCACTATAATTACAGGTTGTAGACTGGTTGATTGTTCACTATTATTGCAGGTTGTAGACTGGTTGATTGTTCACTATTATTGCAGGTTGTAGACTGGTTGATTGTTCACTATTATTGC